>VWZG01009712.1:135793-160399 GCA_013396735.1 Grallaria varia
TGGTGCGCCCCGATGATGGCGGAGAGACGGCGCAGGTGAGTGCAGGACCGCGGCTCTCTGCGCTTTGCGCCCCCACCCCTCCCGGGCAGCGCTGCCTCCTCCGCCGCCGTCCTGCCCAGGTGCCCCCTCGCGCCCCGGGATCCCCGCCAGGTGCCGCCCCGCCCCTCGCCACCGCCCCGGCCTCGGCTGTCACTGCCCACCTCCCTGCCCCCTTCGGCACCGCTCAGGTACCTCTTCCCTCGGGTGTATGGGCACCACCTCTCGGACACAAATCCCGCCTTTCCCCTGGCAGCTGCTCCCACTTCTGTGTTTTCGCTCGGGCCGTCTCTGTCGTAGCTTACCTGGGCAACTGAGCCTATCGATAGCTTTCCCCGCTGGTTCCTTCCCCTCTGATGGAATAAGTCCTTCTTCTTTTTCACCTCCTGAATGGCTTTGGCACAGCTTTGATGGAAGGTTTGGGCCTGTTGATTCTTCCAGTGTCTTCAGTGCACCTACTTTCTCTGATTTGGCATATTCTTTGATGGAGAATGTCACAATCTAGCCTGAAATATTCCTGAGATATAGTGTTTTCCTCAAGAGCTCCAGCAGCAGCCCCAGATGGGTTTCGTACATCTTTTGTTATATTGATATGAAAATGGGTGTGTCTTTGCTTTGTATTCAGAAGGTGGGTCTTGAAGAACTGTTTTGTCGCTGTGGCTATTCTTGTCCTAAATAGAAATTCAGTTTCTGAAAAGTGATAAAGGAATGTAAGAGAAGGATTAAAACCGAGAAAGGAAAGGATACTTGGTGAGTTACCTGCGGCATCAGGGGGTTACCACGAATGCATACTTTTCATGTAATTGGGGAGATTTTCAAAGTTACAGATGCCTCTGTGTTTTTCTCTAATATGCAAAAAATTTGTAAGATAGTATTTTTCTGCAAAATTGCAACTAAAACAAGAAAGCAATTGCTTTGCAATTCTAGCTGTGTAAGCCACAAAGGGGCTTTGCTTGCAGAGGCTGACTGCTGGAGCAGTCTGTGCTTGGCCGCCTGCACGAACCAGCTCAAAGACAGAATGTTTCTCTTTACTCCTAATCTGCATTTTGTATCTTAAGAGACTTTCACCTGTGATCTTGCAAGCAGTAGTTTCATTTTTTGTCAAACTTTAGCTTGTATTGTCTCACATGGCTATGGAATGCTTTGATTTCATGGTTGAAAATACAACGGGTTGTGTATAGCAAAGAAGGTTGGGTTAGAGATCAGTAGCCCTAAGGGAATGCTGTGTCAGTTTGTGATAATATCTCAAAAATAAAGTATCGAAGCCATGAAGTTTCAAGGTTGTTTAATCTAGGTGTGGAGCAAGGAGAAAAGTGTAGTTGTTTTGCACCAAATGGAATTAAGTTAAATTTAATGTTATATTAAATTAACATTAAACTGTTCTTGGTTGTTGCATTTACAAGCTTGATTTTTTCCTTTAATGGTTCTCAACTCAGAATTGCAAGGATGGCTAGCACAGATCTCATGAAATACTTGCTTTATTGTTCCAGCTGTCTTATTTGATGAAACTTGGTGGCTGTGTTCCACTTTGGTGCAGTGATTTAGTGCAGTTTCATCACTGCAAGAGAATTGTCAAATGAGCTGTAACAACCCCACATGTTTGAAAATCTTTTTTTTTTTAATTGAAAACCTAAATTAGTAGTCCCAGTCATTCATATGTGTTTACTTTATAATCTCCTGGAGCACTAATCTAAACAAGACTCAGGACTAGGTGGTTATTCGTGTGGAATCAAGGTGCAAGAGAGGTTAGTGCCTGCTTGGCTGGCCCTGGCACTGGCAAAATGCAGGGAGGCATCCGGCAGCGGTGCTGCTTTCGCTGTGGGACACGTGTGCCACTGGAGAATTTCGGGCTCAGGGCTCTGAAGCGCTGCTGCTGGCAGGGACCCCATGTTGTTTGGTACTGGCACTCTCATCAGCATCACTGCAGTGTACTTGGAGCCCCTTCTCTTTTTTTAAATCCCAATGCTTCTCATAATAGCAAGATATACCCCTGAAGTTTGTTGAATAGCTGTAGACAAAACACAAAAAAGGAGATGGAAGGGAGAAGAAAAAATTTGTTACTTCTGAGTTTAAGTTCTCTAAGTCCTAAGCCACTTAATGCAAAACTCTTACAGTCGTGTTTGCAGATTTGTGTTCTTTCTTTTTTTCTGAAAGTCCTTTGAAGAACTTGCCAGTTGTCCTTTTGGCAGTTCTGCTGCCTTCTATTTCACTAACTCCACAGAGCTTAATATGTTTGTGTTACTGTTTCTGCTGCATCATGAAATGAAGGAGTGCAAATGCAGATGGTGGTATAGGATTTAGAAGCAATGTAAAATACATGGCTTCTGCAAGAGATGGGCACTTACTTAATTCAAAAGCATTACCACTGGATAGTATATTCTCTGTGGCTACTGGAACATACTTCGTGGGAAGTAACAAATAATGCATACATGGTTAATCAGCATGCTGAGCTGATCATTGCATGTTCTGTAAAAAATAGTGTAGAGATCACCCATCTAATCTGTTCTTGGGATACCAGCCCAGGTTAATTCCATTACTGGGAAAGGATTTTTTTTTTACTTTGGGTTGAAAAATTGAAGTAATTGTCAAGGTTGAGCAGATCTGGTAAGTTTAATTTTGAACACGAATTTGTGATGTTTATATCATGCTTTGTACCAATAATAAAATGGAGAAAAATGCAGATTATATTATGAAACTGCTTTTAATTTGTGCATTTGGATGGGAATCCCTTCTTTGTGCCTTTACTATAACTAATACAGGGAAACTGCAGCTCTTGTTGTTAGACCTAAGTTTCCACATGTGTTTGAATTTATGCTGACTAACATGAGTCACTGACACAGAAGTTTAAGCGATGTTTCCATGAAACACTTCTCTGTGCCGCCTGTTAGGAATGCTTTGTTTTTCCAGGCTGTGGAGTTCCGCATTTCTCCAGTAGATGGAGGGTGATCTCCGTGGAGTCGCAGAGGTGCCTGGCTGCCTGCCCCTCTGGCTCTGCACTTTGAGGCTCGGCGCTGCTGCCGTGGTTATTTCTTGACGGAATGTATCTATCTTCAAAGATTTGTAACTAATTCCTGTTAACACTGAGGCAACGTTTTTAGCCGAGTCAGAAGCCCGCTTAAAATCTCAAGTTTACAATTACTTGAGTTTCTTGTTGTGTTTGTTGTTTCTGTTATGGGAATGTATTTTGCAGACTAGCAAACCACTCTACCTTATGAGCTCATTTGTGTAAAGATCCATAAATGTGTTACAAAAACATGAATCTAAAAACGTAGCTTTTACTTCAGATTTAAGTCTTGACTTGGAATGAGTTATCTGTTCATATCCCAGTGTGTGGCCTTGAAATTAAAATGAGTTCTGTACTGCTGATATGGTGAACTGCTGGGGGCAGGCCTTATGATCATGCGAATCCCATACGTCACTTTAGAACGATATGTGCAGATTGGGGAAAAACTAGAAGTAATTAGAAAAAATGGTATTTTGATTCAGAGATATTTTGATCTTCTTCACTCTCCTGTTGTACTCTGCAGTGAGGAAGATGAAGACTTTCAATATATGGATCATGACTATGAAATACCGCAGCAAAAAGGATTGAAGAAGATATGTAGCAAGGTGAAATGGACACGTGAAGAGGTAATACTTTTTTTTTTTGTTTGTTTGTTTAGTTTGACTCCTACATAATCTTGTTTGCTCATGAAATACGTTATTATTTAGTATTGAATTGGAATAGCATGTAACATTTATTGGCTGAGATTATGTCTTAACAGGATGAAAGGCTGAAGAAGCTGGTGGAACAAAATGGTACAGATGATTGGGGTTTCATTGCTAGTCATCTACAAGTAAGTTGAATCTCTGTTTCAGTTAAGTTCTCTCAATATTTATTTGGTAATATGTCTAGTTTGGAACTGAGGTGAAATAGAAATCAGAAGTGCATAACAACAGAAACTATTTTAAAGGATGTTTCTAGAATACACTAGAATAGATACAGCTCAGACCTTGGAGAACTTTATTGGTTCAGGCTCCAGTGATGGTCTGAAATGATCAAAAATAGTTGATTCCTTCTGTTCCCACTTGCTATTTTTCATTGTGGAATATATTCCTGTTTCTTATTAGTTGCATTTCTTGTGATGATTACATCTACAGTTCACAGGTTATTTCTGAAGCAGTTAGGAGAGTGGGTTGCATCTGAAAGAATTCTAAATGCTGAACAACTGTAACTTTTCATTGTTCTCATCATATTTGTACAACTGTGATGCTTCTGATTTTTTTTTTTCCAGGTAGCAAAGTGTAGATATCAGGGAATAAACTCAAAGCATCTAAATTTAAGGAGTGCATAAGCAAATTGTATTCCTTACATGTGCATTATCCCTTTCTTAAAATCAGTGAAATGAGTGAATGACAGTGGAAAACATGATAATGTCACAACTCTTTTATATTAAAACTGTTTGAAAAGGTTTGGTGATACTGATCTGCAGGTATAGTATGGAGGTGCATTTAAGAGATAATAGTTTAATAAAAAGTTTTCCAGATGAAATGTTTCTGGAGACAAGAAAGTTATTGTTCAGCTGTGCCCAAGTGAGATTGAAAAAATGCTCCCTTGCTATCATGTTAAATGTGCATGGAGGATCAGGTTGCCCACTGCAGAATGGTTAACATTGGAAGGAAATTCTCAAGTTCAAGGCTCCTCCTCAAGGGAGGTCAACTTCAGCTGGCTGCCCAGCATTTTGAATTTTGAATATTTTCATGGATGGAGACTCCACAGCCTCTTTAGGTAACCTGTTGCAGTGCTCAAAAGCCAAATAATAGAGGCTGGCATAATTAGCACTTACCTTGTTACTGATGGTCTTTTGCTGGGAAAACCAAGTGTATCTTCAATTACTAGCATGTAAAGGCCCTCAAGCTTCTGTGTTTTCAAACCCTGATTTTGTTATTGGACTGAGTACAAGTAAACCTTCCCTCTAGTCTCTATTCACCTCCAAAAGGTGAACATGGCTTCAATGTGACTCTCAAGAGAGGGAACACAGCTTGTAATTGCTTTAAATTTTTTTGCAGCTAAGGCAGACTGAAATGATTTTATTGTTTCATCCCGTCATTTGTTTTGCTCTTCTGTCCAAAATATATTATGATTTCAGAAATGTCTGGAAGGTAAAAATAATAAAAGACCACAATTAAAAAGAATTCTTCTTTCATCAAAATGGGAACAGCTATGCTATATTGAGTCTGTCTTTTTCAGCCATCTTCACCAGGAAATGATGTTTTGTAACAAACTCTGGTGTGCTTTTAGTCATACAGTTACTACTTGTGATTGTATTGGCGTTTGGGGTGTTTTTTCTGGTCTGGCAGACTGCTGCTTGGTGAACTTCACTTAAGCATAGTAATACCTTTACTTGTAGGACAAGCCCAGCAAAACCTTGCGATTGGTACTTGCTATCCAACATCTTGCACTGAAGTGAGTAAAATAATCATATCCCACTGTTACAAAAGGTATGCTGGTATGTTGTGCTGAGGCAGGCTCTTACCTGCTTATTTCTAAGGATTGGACCAAGTCTTTCCTACAGACAGTTTTTAGGAAGCTAAGTGATAGCTTACTTCTCTTTCATAACTGGGAACAGTATTTTAAATGATCCTTAGTGAAGCTACAGAAGAGCACCATCTGTTCTGACCAGAAAAAGCAATGTTGTTTAATTAGTATGTGTTAACTAAACTTGATATCAATCTGTTTTCCTTAATACGCTAATAAAGAACTGAGAATATATTTATTTGAAACTGGGAAAATGGTTTATTCTTTTATTTGAAAGAATAAGTATTTCCTTAAAAAAATTCTCTCCTTATTTAAGGTATAGATAATGTCAAAAGTGTATCAACCACAAAGTTCAGAGAAAGTGTGGAGTAATGAGGTCCAAAATAACTTTAAATTTTTCTTTAAAGAAGAGTAAGTTCTGAATTTGATTAGCAAGTAAGTACATTGAAGTAATTACATTAAAGCTTCGTTTAAGGGTATTTTTTTTTCCTGGAGAAGAGTTTTTATGAGCAAATGGAAGAGGAAACAATAATGGAGAATTTAACTATCATACATATTAAAAAGGTCTAAATAAGACCTTTAATTTGAAATAAGTTAATAATTCTGTCTAGAAAGTACTTACAGCTTTACATATTCACGAATTTAACAGCTACACTGGTCTTCTAAAACTATTTCAGAATCGTTCCGATTTTCAGTGCCAGCATCGATGGCAGAAGGTACTAAACCCAGAACTGATTAAAGGTCCCTGGACTAAAGAAGAAGATCAGAGGGTAATGAAAACTGATTGATACTCTGCTCTTTTACTGTAATAAAATTGATATGTGACTGCTAAGAATGTGTACTTTCTCTTAAGTTTCATTCCTGCATAGTTGACGTCAGATGCATCTTGTGACATAGATACTTACATTACGTTGGGATGTATGAGAAGAAAAAAATTGTAGCTGCTCTTAAGTAGATGAAATGTCTGATCCGCTCAAGTGTTTTATTTGCTTTTACTCAGATTGCTGGCCAAATTACTCTGTCTTACCAAGCAGAGGGGATCTCTTTGCGGCACTAAAGATCAAAGGTCTTATTTACATCTTTTGTTCCTCAAACCCACCAGACTTGAAGGAACTGAGAATAAGGGAAATTATTTCATACTCTACTGTTTAAGAAGCTAGGAATGGTGTAGTCTCTTTTTTCTTGCCTTGTTAATCCATACTGCAGCCTTATGCCTTCAAAACCTACGCTGCCCAACAGGGAGATGCAAATACAGCTTTCACGTATGGTATTTCAAATTGGGTGCACGTTCCCTCTGTTTAGAACTGTTCTAAAAGGTTTTAAACTAGTATTTGTCAATTTATGAATATGGTATTCCTAGTTAATTTTTTTACAGTTCTCATTAGTCTTTTAAGAAAAAGCTTCCAATGTGTGAAATCTTCCAACTTTCATCCTATTTCTAGGTGTAAAGGTGTAGGGTTTTTCTTCATATGTATGTTGCTGAAAAAAGTTCAATGACGCATCTTTACCAATTTGTTTCTTGGCCTTTCCTGATGTCAGCTTATGCAGTGGGTGACGGAAAGGAGACTTCCAAATGCATGTTTTCATCAATATTTATTTGTGTTTGAAACACAGAGAATTTGGAATTAATAAGTAATTTTTCAATTTCTTGAAAATTAATTTTTAACCTCCCAAGTCATTGTCTGCCTCCTTAGGCCTAATATCTTATCAAGTTGACTATTATAATGCTATTCTAAAGTGTGAGTGAATCAATGTTCTCAGTCTTTGATGAGGTAAATTTGGTTTTGGAATTATAATATGCTTTCTTCTGTGTTCCAGGTTATTGAATTAGTTCAGAAGTACGGTCCAAAACGCTGGTCTCTAATTGCAAAACACCTGAAAGGAAGAATAGGCAAGCAATGCAGAGAGAGATGGCATAACCATCTCAATCCTGAGGTAAAAAAGTCGTCGTGGACAGAAGAAGAGGACAGAATAATCTATGAAGCTCACAAGCGTTTGGGAAACCGATGGGCTGAAATAGCCAAACTTCTTCCTGGAAGGTGCTTTGCAACTCTATTTGTGTTAAATACTGGAATATGAAATGTGGTCATCTCACTACCCTTTCCAATATAACTGGTTAGCCAGAGAGCATCTGTTGAAACTTACACCACAACATATTGATCTTGATAGATGCTAAAAATGTTTAAGATCTTTTGCGTTTGATTATGTATTCTTAAAAAGCCATAAACCAAATAAATAGACCTCTAACACTTTGCAGGTACCTTCAAAAGTCCTCTTGATCACTTTAAAACCCTCTCTAATAGAGGTGAACAGAGTTAACTACAAGTGATAGTGGAAGACTAATTTAATATCAAACTGGATATCAAAGTGCCTTCATTAATATGCATTTGATGATGACTTTCTTGGTTTAAGATAATAATTTTCCTTTTGTGGAACACTTGTTGAACTGGACACTTGTAAAAGAAAGTCTTGGTAATCTTCAAAAGTCCAGATTTAGGAATCATGCATTGCAAAGCTAGTTGGTCACCATGAAGTCTCTAAGTAAAGAATTTATTTTATGCGTTGCTCTTCTTATATTTCTTTCAAGTCTGATTACCACTTTCTATGATTGTGGAAAACAAAATTTTAGTGTATAAAAAGCTTAATGAAATCATTCTTTTACCTTGTAACGTTAGTTGAATTTCCATGTTAAGGCGTTCCTTTCTGAATTCAGTTTGTGTGTTCAGGTGACTGTCTAGCTGTGCTTAAGGACTGTCAGCACTTGTTATGTTGGCAGAATGAGAGATGTGTGTTTAAAAATTTGGTGTTTTGATTAATTACACAATCCATGACTCCCAGGAAATCCTTTGGAGAAATGAGAAGAGAATGGATTGCATCTTAATAGAATTTCTGAGAAGGAAGATGAATTTAACAAAGGAATTCCTAATTCACTAACTTGTTTGTTGTAAATAAATCTAAGGTGTTTCTTAGTGGAAGACTTCTAGACATCCTAGACCTAGAAGATTTCTAGAGTCTAATACTAGTAGGATGAAAAAGGGAAATATATTTTAGAGTCAAGCTTAAATGAAGAATGGGGCTTTAAGCAATTTTTGTTTCTGTGTACCTCTCCCTAAGGCTAGGTTTCTGTGCACCTCTCTCTGTAACATTGCTAGTATTTTAGAGTATAATGCCTTAATGTTTGTCTAGCGTTAAAAGTGATTTCAGCCTGCTTGTCAAAATGCCATGGTTACTTCTTCCCATACAAGACCAAGGGCACAAAGAGGTAGTGAGAAGTTCTTCCATAAAGATGCACATTAAATGCAGAGCTGGGGATTGCAGGCTGCCACTTTTTTAGAAGAGCTGTCTTCTGGTGGCAAACACTAGCCAGCGTGCTCTTATTATGCTGTGGGACCCCAGGGTGATTGCCTTAGCTACCTGCACTGCGACTTTGTAGCAGAGGAAAAAGGACCATGTTCTCCGTCATTCCTGATACATTCCAAGCGTCCAATAAAAAAGGTACTCATCCATGATAACAGACAGAACCAAGGCTTTCCCTTTTGCTGCTCTTAATTTCCTGCAGTCTTGAAGTTTTGATAAGAGTAGCTTTCAAGTAATTATGCCAAAACCATCACTGATAATAAAAATTTCAGTCTAACTGCTGGAGGTTTTGGGATTTGTGGCTTCGGATTAACCTGCTTTACAAACCCTTTAAATTATGTAATCCATTAAATTTTGAGATATGAAAGCCAGTCATTGTTTACACTTTCATTTTAGGACTGATAATTCAATTAAAAATCACTGGAATTCAACAATGCGAAGAAAGGTGGAACAGGAAGGATATTTGCAAAGTGTTATAAAGTCTGAAAGTGCTAGTTCTTCTGATCTTCAGCCCCAGCCTTGTCTGACTATGGAACACTTGCACACTCAGAACCAATTTTATATGCCTGTTCAGACACATGTAAGTTCAAAATACAGAATAATAAGCATTTCCCAGTTTCAAAAATTTGTTTGGTTTGGAAAGAGAAATAAATCTGGAAGACTGAAGATCTGTTGAGTATTTTTGTGCTTTTATTGTAACTTAGGATTTGTAAGCCATAATGAATAGTTTATGTACAATAAAGTAGAGATGATTTTACAGCCTCCTTTTGTTGAAGGTTTGTAAAATGTGTTATGTCTTTTCAGATTCCAGCATATCAGTATGCCTCTCCAGAAGGCAGCTGTCTAGAACATGCTCCATCATCTTCCAACGTAGTTCAGGTAAATTGTTAACAGTCTTTGTAGATTAAGGAGAATTTACTGCATATTATACAGTAAAAGGAAGAGTTTAAAGACTTGTATCTTCAAAATGTCTATTAGTCTTTATCATTCACCTAAATGTATGTAAATTCCTCTATAAGTAGGCTTGCTAGCATAATTGATATTTCTAGATAGGAAAAATGGAGATCTCTATTTCCCAGAAACATGACGTTTGTGCTTATGTCTGACAGAAATATGACTTAGAACATAGTCTACTTGTTAAATCTTGAGGTTAAAAATGTGACCTGTTAGTATTACCTACCTTATGAGAGATTTAAAGACAAGACTTTACTACTTATGTATGTAATAAATAAAACCCTCTCTGAAAAACTCAGTTCAAATAACTTACTGTGACTTGCACTTCTGGCTGTGTTTTTTTGTTCTTAATAGATTTTAATTCTTCCTTGGTGATAAATGTCTTTCAGTCAGTTGAAGATGCTCTTTTGCAGTGTTCTAAATGCCAAAGCATTGAGGAACTTTAAAACAAATAAGAATTTGATACGTTATTTCCTTTTGCTTCTTTGGGCTTGCCTGGAATATATCTGAAATTCCTCATGTGTTGCAAACTGAATTTAGATCTTGATTTCTAATATGATTCCCTGGGAGAATTTTTGTGAATTTGGAATTAGTTAAAAAATTATTTTGACGCAGGGAATAATACACGTTTTGTTTATGCTAGTTGTGTTACAGGCATGGTGCAGAGCTCTCTACCTAGCCTGAAGTTTCCCTGTGCAGGTCATCTGTTTCATGTTGCGTATACTTCCCTGAACTGATATAAGAATACAAATCACAACAAAGCCTCATATGGCCTTTTACACTTTGGATTGCCCTACATAAAGAAAATAAGATACTTTCGGCTCCTTGAAGTACTCTCTAAACTTGGGATTATAACTAGCTTTGAAACTCACAGCATATATCCTCACTTACCTATATTTATAGCGATAATGAAAGGTGTTAAGGACATTAAGAATAAACAAACTAACCCAAACCAATTAATTAATTTTCTTTTCAGATAGTAGGGGTAGGATTGCTTGTGTAGACACTCTGTCAGCAAATGCTGTTTTGAAATGCTTTCTTGCACAATTACTGAGGACAAATAACTCAAAATTTTAGAAAACACATAAAAGCACAAACACTTTTATCAATGTGTTTGTTCTATTAAAGATAGGACATAGTGACTTCGGTTGAAAAATTGTTATAGCACACTAACTATTTACAAGGCATGTTAGAAACTATTAGTAGTTAAAATACTACCTTGTATGCCAATTTAACATCAGATCCATCTCCTGATAATTAGAGTTTTTGCTTGTGAGTGACTACTGTACTACAAAATATGATACTCTGTGTGTGGGTTCCTGTTAAAAATACAGCTATATTGTAATGTAGAATCTTTACTGTGCAGGGGTGATGGAAGTGGAAAATAGTAATGGCTTCTTTTCTTAAATTTTTCAGCAGCCATTTATTGATGATGATCCTGATAAAGAAAAGAAAATAAAGGAACTTGAATTGCTACTTATGTCAGCAGAGAATGAAATCAGAAGAAAACAAATGTCTTCTGTAAGGACTAAATTTCTGTAAATTATTTGAATATGCATTACTGAGGTTAATCCTCAGCAATTCAGTAATGGTTGTTTGGTTTAGTGTGGTGTTTTTTTCACCTCACCCTATAAAATCAAACCTATGACTATTGAGTTGTAGAACAAAATCTATATATTAGAACTGAGTCAACTTATTTTTAGTGCAGTTTTAACCTTCTAAACTGTGAAAGCAGCAAAAATATGACCAGCAATTTGGCTGTTTTTCCTAAGTTCCAGGATTTTAATCCTCTTCAAGAGATAACATGTTTGATATCACTACTGTTCAGTTTTATAGATTATCTGCTCAGCAGAGACAGGCAAAAAATACAAAGGCTTTGCCCTGTTGGATTTCAAAATGTCTCATAGATTATATTTTTCTCAAATTTCAGTATGAGTGCTTGCAATACTTAATATCCACATTTGGACATGACAAACAGTAAATAAATATGCACTGTACACTATTTATGTGTAAATTCAGTGGAATTGGAGTCACTTGCAGATGAGTCACTGATTTCCTCAGAAGGTTGTGAGCATCAGACACTTAACCAGCCTAACCATATTGATTGCTAATTTAGATTACAGGTGAACTTCCAGTTTTATATGGTGGAGCTATTCCTGGCATTCTTTTGAAACAGTGGAATGTTCTGCTTATCTAGTGGAATCTGTTTTGCTTCTAGATTTCTGGTGAAAATTAAAGTCTCGTTCTTGGGTACTAAGCAGTCTACTAAAATGGGATAACCATTTAGAAATTAGATAAACTATTAATGCAGAATCTACCTTAAAAAATCAGATCAGACAAGAAGTATTTCTAGAAACATCTTAAAATATACCTGTGTTCTGTAGTGAAGATGACTTCATGATAGGCTAGTGTTCAAGTGTGGAGGAAGCTTGGATCAGAGATGGCTTCTAATACAACCCATAATTATCTAAGTTATAAGCATGTATAAGATATGAGTGAGAGGTAAGATAACAATCTTGCACAATTTGAGAATGTTTAGTATGTTATGTAAGAAGAAGACTTAACTGCATTAATTGAAACACATAATTAGTATTTGAAAATGCAAAAATAAATAGTTATGCTTAATCTTCCCACATACTACTTTTTTTTTTCTTCCCTGCAGTCCCATAATTGGCTCTTTTCAACCTCTAAGTTGAATAAGATTAATGTATTTCTTCATAACTTTTTAGCAAGCTGGAAGCTTATTACCTTGTTGGTCTGGAAGTTTTGTCATGGAGGATTGTATGCCTAATACACTAAGTAGCCTTGAGGAACAAACGAGTGATTTCTACAACATGGATGAGACTCGCATTACACCAGTTCTGCAGAATTCACCACCTAAGTATTTGGGTGTAGAAGCAAATAGAATGTTAACACCTCTACAAACCATCCCAGAATTTGCAGAGACACTAGATCTTATGGAAATCGTAAGTTTGTATTTCTTCTTTTAAAAAAAAAGTGTTTATATAGGGATATCAACTTACACAATATGTATAAAATACTCTTAAAATTACTGTATTTTGTACTTGTCTGTAGTTTCAGCCATACTGAGTGATTTTAAAAGAATTGTATTTGAAAATACTCAGTGTTTTAGGATTGTTTTAGGATTGTATGAAAGATACAAGGAGTGTAATTCACTCTATGACTTCTGGAGGTAGAGAGTTGATAGATTGGCTTGGACACTGTGAAATAATCTTGGATAAGCCTGTGAGTGTTTTGAGTGATTTGCATCTTGCCTTGTAGGATCCAGTAGCGTGGAGCGATGCAACCTGTTTTGAGCTTTCAGAGGCCGTTGCATCTCCTGTTAAGACAGCTCCAGTGAAACTAATGCGACTTCAATACAATGAAGGGGCTGCTGAGTGCCAGTATGATGTCGACGTTATGTTTGATGGCAAAAACCATAGTAGTCTCAGTGGTGATGAAGAAACAGTTTTTTCAACAACTTCAAACTTAACTAAGTTCAGCAATCCACCTGCTATCCTAAGAAAGAGAAAGAGATTGCATGTTGGGCAATCACCAGTTAATGATCTGAATGATGACTTGTGTAATGATGCCGTCAATGTTGCACTAAAGTGTACACCAGTGAAAACACTACCATTTTCTCCATCACAGGTGAGTATTTTTAAATATGGCTAAACATGAAGACTGCAGTGGGTGGGTTGTAAATTGTAAGTAGTTTCTTTCCTAGTCATACATTGTAATCTAGATAAATGTCAAAAAACTTTTTAAAACATCTGCATGTTAAAAATAAATCATTGAACGATGTATTTCCTCTGTTTGAAGTGGGATGGGGGAGGGTGGCAGCAGCAGCAGAGTTGTGTCTCAGCTCACACTTTCTCACACAAATAGTTATTGATAGAGACCTTTTGTCTCTGTGACCTAATTAAGCTGTAGGGATTTTAAGGAGAAAATCAAGGTTTCAACAATAAATGTCACAAATGTCTTCTAGTGTAGGTCAAGACTAGTGTATTGGGGTTTGTCAGTAAAAGCCTTTCAGATATGTATATAATTTTGGGGGTTTTTACTGTTTGATCCAGTGGTGAAGCTTTGTCATGTAAGGTTGCTTAGGTTGTTTTTTTTCTCTTGTGCTTAGTTTTTCAACACTTGCTCTGGAAATGAACAATTTAACTTTGAAAATCCTGCATTTACATCAACTCCAATCTCTGGGCAGAAAGTTATTACGACTCCTCTGCACAAGGAAATGACACCACAAGATCAAAAGGAAAATGTTGGGTAGGATTATTACATTAAACATCTGGTGGTGTGTGTTGCTCAAATAAAAGCAAATACTGTCAAAATCCAATTAACGTTTAATACACCTGGGGTAATACTATGGTTATCTTAATACTCTGAGATTCATGGTGGTGATACCTGTTGTGTAAATGAAGGCATTTAAAAATGTTTCTCAGATTAATTTTTTTTCATTACTAATGATAAAGTAAAATATTAAAATGCGTGTTTGAACACCTTTCTATGCTTGAATAGTTTTAGAAGTCCCACAATGAGAAGATCTCTTTTGGGTTCAACACCAAGGACACCGACTCCTTTTAAAAATGCTTTGGCTGCTCAGGAAAAGAAGTATGGTCCCCTCAAACTCATGGTATGTTATGATACTGTTTCTTTTCTTCTCTGTTGAAGTCTTAAATGCTCTTGTGGTTTTGAGGTACTATAAACCTCAGCATAATCTTAAAAAGCATTTTCTTAATGCTGTTGTTTCAGTGGCATTCCTTATAGTAGAGAACAACTGGAATGTAAATCAAAAATGTTTCAGATTTGGTTGTTGGACTCATATCCTTCAGTGTAGTATGGAGGCATTGTCTTCTTGAATAGTAATTTGATATTCATAATTACACCTACAGTAATCTTAAATGCATTGGTTTCATATTTATGACTTGTTTTGAGTTTGCCTAGCCTTGCTAACTCTGTACCTCTTATGAGGTTGTTACCTCATAATCGTCTGGGATTTTAATTTGAATGCTTTAGCATTCTGTTTTGTGAAAATAAAAATTGTGAGCAAGACAGTGAATGGATGTGGCTCCTCCAACTGGGTAATCTAGTAAGAGCAAGCTGCTGTAGATGAGTATGACTGACCTCATTATTTTCAGCAACTTTCAAATTCGACTTGAAAAAACTGCATTATCTTTGAATCCTCTGGACTATGTAAGAGCTGACTTGTTTTCTGCTTTTCATTCTTCAATAGTGCCAGGACTGAAACTAGATGTTCACCGCTGTGGTGAACTTGAGTGACATCTGTAATTTTCTTCATTCTAAACCCAAAAATCTTAGTATAGCAATTCATGATCTTATGCTTCTTCTGGCTGTCACAGGAGACTTTTTTTGTTGTTTTTGTTGACTATGGATAATGTTACTTTTTTGTTTCTTTACTTATTTCTTTATTGATTCCTAATGAATTCAATTTTTGTTCTCTTCCTAGCCTAGCTAAGGTATGTTAATGCATAATAACTTTTGGAATTCAGTAGACATATGCTTTTCAAGTTCTGAAAAAATTCCAGCCAATATATATTGACTACTTCTTTTCTGCAACACAGAAGGTAGCTCAGACTTTGCCACAGGGCTTGGCACCATCTGTGTTACCCTATAGATTCACAATCCCTCACTATGCAAATGGAGTGGTTTGGCATTCCTGTTTCTGTCCACTATTAACCTCCTGTTCAAAATCAAATTTCGAGGGCTTAAGGGAATTCTTCTCCTATTGGTACACAAAGGAGCCATCTGTATGGCTTCTGTGAAATTCTGCACTGTACTTAGAACTATCAATGTC
Source organism: Grallaria varia (assembly GCA_013396735.1). Taxonomy (NCBI): domain Eukaryota; kingdom Metazoa; phylum Chordata; class Aves; order Passeriformes; family Formicariidae; genus Grallaria; species Grallaria varia. The sequence goes on from VWZG01009712.1 coordinate 151,480, forward strand.
TTATTCAAAGATTTGTGTTGAAAGTTGATATAAATTCGTTTCTCAACTAGTCATATGTTTCTAGTACTGATTTTTAGTATGTTTGTATGCATGTTTATATACGTATGTGTTTATGTAGGTATTTAGTACATATAAAGTATTTTTATCCCTCTTATCAGTGAATGACCATTACTAATAAATGCAAGCACGGTTTGTCTTCTTCAATGCTACCTTGCATTTTTTGAGGTACTGTGTGCATGTATATGTTTTATCTGGCTATAAATTATGTGGAATAAAATGAACTTAAAAAATCTCCATAGCCTTGAAATGTAGCCCTGTGGTTTTTAGCTACATTAGCTTAAATCCTTTTATCTGCTGCTGTATTTTGCAAGATCTCTTTTCTAGCCTACATTAGCTGAAAGTAGAATGTGGTTAAAACTAACAACTAATAGACTTCCTGTATTTTCTTTTTTCAATTTTAATTAACGTTCAGTCACAACCACTTGCCTTCTTGGAGGAAGACATTAGGGAAGTTTTGAAAGAGGAAACTGGAACAGATATATTTCCCAAGGAGGAAGATGACACTGTGTATAAAAACTGCAAGCAGGAGGTAACATGACAATAATAATTTCAAATAGAAAATAACCACTTTTAAATAATATTTTACAATTTTCCTCTGTAAAACATTTATTTCAGCACAACTCTTCTAAAAAAGTCAGAAAATCACTGGTCCTAGATTCACAGGAAAAAGAAGAGGTTGGTGCCCAGCACTACACAGAAGATAATAGTTTAGATATACAGGTGAGTATTAAGCTAGCGAAGAGCATCACTGGCAGCAATATTAATGTGGAACTGTGTATCTTTTGTTCTGTGAACTAGAATAAAGTTTTTGAATTAAGGCTAGATTCATACATACAGAAAATGAAAATCACCTTCAGTTTGAAATGCTATTTTAAATACTTAAGATGTACTTGGACAGGGGGCTTGAATTCGTGCATTAATCTTCCTTCCAGGACTTCAGAGTAGGACTTATAAAGTAATGTGAATGCTTTGGAGGTCTGCTGTTGTAGCAAAGCTCTTTCCATGCTGATTAACTCTAAACTTTAGTATGCATGGCATGGGGAGATATTTGCTCCTGAGCTTTGCATACTTGGCAGTCTGGTAGACGTGTTCTAATATACCTAGTTGCATATTAGGCATCATGTTTCTCCTGCTTCATATAGTAAGACAATACTTTAAGAAACATCAAGCATGTAAAAGATAAGATTTGTGTGCTTCCTCTGTCCGAAGGAATTTGAATACTTCTGCCTCAGCAACCAAGGCATGAAGAAATCAGATATAGGGCTGTTTTGGTCCCTCTTTCTATTAAAAAATAACTCAATGTTTTTTCAGTCAAATAAGTGAATAGATTAATCTTTAGTCTTGTAGTTTGAAGGAAAATTGTTCTTAAATTAACGTTGTGTTTCATTCTGAGCCACTTGGTGAGAATTCCCCACTTCCCCAAGAATATCTATCTTATGAGGAGCAGCAGTGCTGCAGCCCTTCCAACCATAGACAAATTGCCTGGTGTTCTGTTCATTGTGCCTTCTTACAACATGGTGTATTGTGCATCACTGATGTCCGCATTATTAATCTAAAACCAAGGTACCCTATGATGTTGTGGTCTGTTAAAGGCAGGGGACTGGGGAAAAATTGCTTTTCTTCCATTTTCATGAGGAATGCTGGTGCAACAGGAACACTGATCCTTAGCAAGAGAGATAACGGTAGTATCTGATTTAAAAATGAAAAATGTGCCCATCCTTAAGTAGAAATTGTGTGTCCATGTGACAAAAAGTTAGAAGTAAAGTCTGAGGTAGAATAAATACTTAAATGTGGTTTAATGCAATTTAATTGGGGGTTTTTGAAAGCTAAAAAGTACTTTTATGCCACTGTTACTCCCCCTAATTTCACTCTATAAAATTGCCATATACCTTTCTTCTGCTTTGGTGTACTGAAGCTGGATTAATTTATTTTTATTTCTATAATCATTATCAGCATATTAAACTCTCCTGGAAGGATCTGTCCAGTGCCTATTTAATTCCTTAAAGCAGTTCCTCTCCTTGAAACTGATAAGAACTTATTTTTTTACTCTAATCTCCTTGTCCTTACTTTCACAAGGGTCGTGCTAGAAGCAAATTACAAGCTTTTTTCTTTAAAACTGTTCTGTAGTTACCACTTTATCAAGTCTTGTTCTTAACACAATGTTATCAGCTGTAGCATGGCTTTAGGGTAAAATCATCTACTCAGTAATACCTGAATCATGATAGCAGCTGCTTGTTGTACTATGCTTAGTATAGACTATGGATCCCACTACAGACCATGCTACTTCTTCGTATACTGTTCATTACTTTTTCTTTACAGCTTCTTTCCTAGAGTCTTTCTAATAGTATTTGCTTTGTTTATATTTTGGCTTCTCTGAACACAGCAGTCGAAGTCTTTTTGTATTAAATACTAATCATTATTCCTGTTCCCTACCCTCTTTTTTGTCAATAGTCAAAAAATGCATCTACCACATCTTTATTAATGACACCATTGTTGGAAATACAGGAAAACAGATGCACCCTGACATCAGAAAAACAGGATACCAATCCAGCAAACAAAGCAAATGCAGTAATTAAGAAGAAACTGAGTGCATGTGCTTCAAAAAATGTCAAAATGGAGAAAACGCTTCAGGTCTGGATGCAAAGAATTCTGCTAGTTCTGTTAGGTTAACAAAGAATGTTTGTGTTGTTTTGTTTCTGTCTTGCTATAATGTCTAGAACTTTACAAATCAGTGATCCAGTTTTGGTCAGTGTTTCCATTATCCTTATATCTCGTAAGTTGGTCATTTGTCTGCAAAGTGTTTATTTGTAGCTAAGTTCTCTAAATACAATCCTGATGTTTCACTGAGTGGCCTCTAAGATTTAAATGTGGGTAAAAAAACCAACAGGGTAGGGGAAACCTACAAAACAGGTCTGGGTACCCAAGACTAGGAGTTAAAAAACTTGGCCTGGTGCAAACTAAACATCTGTAGCACTTAAACTTCTCAAATGTGGCTGGTACTTACTTCATAATAAGCCAAATGGGATTCATTAAGCAGAGTTCATCTGCAGATTCTGTTTGGTAATTGTTCTTGTAACATGCCTGTTCTTGTATATCTGTATATTTTCCATACTGGTGGAACCTAGTGCATCTTTGTTCGTCTTTACCACCAGCTTTAGGAAACAATTCTTTGACCTGACTTTGTACCAGTTCCAGTTTTTCCCATAGGAAGTTAATGTATAAAGTTTTTGTGTCTTCTCAGAGTATCTACAGCTCTGTATTAATGAAAAAACAAACAAACAAACAAAGACAGGGCACCTGGAGTCTGATCTTCCATGTCCTACTTAATTACTTTTAACAATGGTGTTTTTAAGTACAGAGACAACAGTATTACTTCCTGATCTTATGAGAAGGAAGAACAAAGTTAATTTATTGTGATATTAAAATAAAAAAAATTAAAAAAGGATTAACTGCTGTGAATTGCAGCAAAAGTAAATACATCTATCTGACCCAGAAGTATGGTCTTTGGAACACTTAAAAGGGGAGCTTAGTCATACTATACTCACAAATGTTTCCATTGAACCATCTTTTGCTTTTTCGTCTTTCCTCAGAGAAATTCTGTCTCAGTTTTTTGGCCTCTCTAACCCCAAGTTCCTTCCGTGAATCAGGTTCTGCTAAATTCATAGGGAAACTCAAACAGCTCATTTTTTCTGTGAATCTGTATGTGGAACTGATCCTTTGAATCAGTTTCTAGCTCAGTGTGGGAGGGGAGAGGACCTTGCATTCTTCATCATGCTACAGTCTGCTAGTGTCAAGTCCAATTACGAGCTGCTGAAAATGAGCTTGAGATTCAGCAAATCATGTAAAGGTGCAGGTTTTGCTTCATGGAAAGAAGCAGGACTCAATTATTCTCTCAGTGGCTCAATTATTCTTCCATTAATAATTTTTATTCCCAAGTCCGTTACAATTTCTTATGTATTACCCAAAAATCTGACTGTTCTTCCACAGCTGCCGCTTGGTTCAGTAAAGGTCTTCACAGTATTTTTTTTTTCAGCTGCCAAACTATTTTGGCTTCCTTGGTGTCTCCAGACAGCTGTCAATAATGTGGTTTTCTGCTCATTGAATTTAGCACAGTTAAAGGGGAAGATATTAAAAAAAAAGATTACTTGATTAACTTTCCTGTTCTGTATTAATTGTTGAACTAGTTAGTCCCTTTTTAAGAGTGTCTTTCATTTTGTGTGTTAGAACTTGAAGCGTAACAGAGATGCACTGCTGGGGAGCTGGATTAAGGAGTGAAGAGGGAGCTTTGTTGCAGTTTTTAGGTACTGTACTGTAGAACTGGATCCTTCTCAGTAGTATGCTATTGCTAGACTTTGGTAATTTATTATTACTCTGAAAGGTGGTACGAGAATTGCTCAAGTATTTTAGTTGTTAAAAGAATCTTTAACAGGATTTTATCTTATACAGCCAAATCGTGACTGGGAAGCAGTTGTTTACGGAAAGACAGAAGACCAGCTTATCATGACTGAACAAGCAAGGAGATACCTGAGCGCACACACAGCTACCAACAGCAATTCAAGGTCTCTGATACTGTGATGGTCACTGCAACTGACGCCCATCACTTTCCATTGAAACTGAAACAATGTTAAAGCCAATTTCCGTTCGATACTTTGAATTCTGTCTTTACTTTGAGAGAGTCCGCCAAGGGAAACCTTAAAGCTACTTTAAAGCTTCCTTTCCTCTTTTGACTGATACAAAACAAACATGAAGCTCTCGCATTCTTTACGAAGGGATACTGCGAACACTTCTGTAATGAATTTCTTAAATATTAGAAAAGTGACACCCTAAAATAATATAAAGAAGGGGAAAATACATTGCAGTACTGCCAACATACAGTTTTTAGGTCTATTTTTCATATTTATTCTTTTTACTTGCATTTTTTATCTGTTAGAGCATTTCCAATATAGATTAGGTTTATAGGTTGTTACTGGTCTTCAAATGAGCAAGATACATGACTGAATATGCTTTTGCTTATGTAGCATTTTTCTAGTTTATAAAGAAACACACAGAAAGAAGTACAAAGGAAGGATAGAAATTTGCACTACTAATTTTTTTGGTATGCTGCAAAACAATGAAATTAACTACAGTGTTAAATATATTTATTTGCAAATGGTACTAGACGTAGGCAGAGGGGAGTGAATTAAGTTTAGTGTAAAGCATCAGTATTTTCTTCATAAATCTCAAAATGAGATGATTGTTGAATGTATTGTACAGTATGTAGGAACAAGGAAAATTTTGTAAATTGGAAAGGATTCTGTTTTTATAATTTATTTCCATTTCAAAGCTTAAATGTAGATATTTATATGTATGCAGGTTGTCTAGAGGCCAATGTTGTTTCCTGTTAAAACAGCTAAAGTGAAAAAAGGACAAGTTTAAAATATATGAACTAGCAGAAGAATTACCGTGGTGAAGTATAAAACTCTATACTGTATGTACTACATCTACGTAAGGATTGCACTATAGCCCTACAATCATGTTGGTCTACAACACCATTACAAGGTATACCTGTATTATACAGCAACTGTTCCTGTTCCTTTTTAAAATATATTTAGAAAGAAAGACCCAGGAGTACTTTGTTCTGCATAGGAACTAAAAACTAATGGATTTTCAATATATGTTTTATTCTTTTTTTTTTTTTTTAAAAGAAACTTGGCACCTTGGATCTCAAAATAATTGTATCTGCACTTAACTTTGACCATTATAAACTGACTAAATGTTTGAAGAGCAAAGAGAACATTCTTTATTTATGAAAAAGTCTTTGTCCTTATTTAAAGGCATACAGGTCACAACACTTGCTTTAGTTGCCTATTTTAGGTATTTGCACTTATTTTATGTCTTTATTTTTGGTTTTGAAGGAATGTTTCGGTTTGCTTTTGTTGTAGAGATTTTTATGTAGTTAATTTTGAGCAAGTTATAGTGGTGTGCTCTCAACAAATACTGACAGGTAAATAGAATTGTACACTGTAGTTTTAGTTATTTATAATTCAAACACTCTTCCTCTCCACTCCCGGGTGTGCTGCTACAGATAGTGGCAGAATCGGCTTGCTGCTATGAGAGATGGAAAGAGCGAGCATCATATGCACTGTATGTAAAATTACATGATGTCAGGTTCTCTAGTTAACTTTATGAGATCGACCAGTACTATGCAGGGTATGGTAAGTGTTCCTAACACTTTAATATCAAAGATGGTAGAGAAGAATTTATTAATGGAGAATTTTAACATGTGACGAGTGGCACAAGGAAGGTAATGGGTTCTTAAACTTACTTTAAACATCTCAAAACTTATATAATCCTTGTTTTTAAAGAGCATTTTGATATTGGCTCTAATAGTAGTAGGCACAAACTTTTTTAGCAGTTTTTAATTCACATCAAAATTTTAAGGGGGGGGGGTGGGAATCCCATATAAGTAAGGGATAGGAAAATGCCCATCATGCCAGGATTACTCCTCATTTAAAATTTAAAGGAGTCAATTGGAATTCTTGGCAGTACTAGATTTAAGTGTGCATTACCAGAATGGATTTAACAGCAACATTTAATGCTGAAGACATAATTTAATTCACAAAAAATGAAATCAGACATTAAGAGAGAATGAATATCTAGAATCTGGATGGAATATTTCAGTAGAAGTGGTATCACCAAAGCTACCTTATACCAAGTTTAGGCATAGATTTATGGTAAGTAGTAATAATTTATGTTGGTATTGGTTGGATCGTTTAGTTAACTCCTACTTTGTTGCTTTAGTAGGATGGTTTTAATCTTTCATTTGTCAGTCATCTTATTACGTTTTGAATGTTGTGTGCATTTGCATTTCTTTCAGTTTATAGGTAACTTGTACATGCAGCAGCCAAACTTGCATGAAACCTAAATACATATTACTCTGTATTTTTGTTCTAAGGTTTGACATAATGTGCAACAAATACCTTGTTTAACTTAGTTTTTGTTGTACTACAAACTCCAGTTTTATATAAGAGAATCTCACAGTACAGACCACATTAATGTCAGAAATAAAGCATCTATGTACCAGGTTACTGTAAGTGTCTTTTATTTGAAAACGTATTTGTATGTGTGCCTGTGAAACTGCAAGAGACCTACCTTTTCTGGACTGGGCAGAGACAGCAGTTTACAAAGCAGGATGGAGTCTTCTGGCAATGCCTGCTTCTATCCAACCTGCCTGTAAGCCTACTTGTATTTGGTTATCAGTTTACATTTGTCTCTCAAAGCTTTAAGGCAAATATTTACATATAGAAGACAATTTGAGGGATGAATGTTGATGGTGTAAAGCTTTTTTAGATTCCTTTCATTTGTAGGGCAGAAGTATTTTGGTATATGTGCCTGTGACTTGAGAAGTAAATGCAAGTGCAAGCTGTGCCGTGTGGTTTTATTTTCTGTCCCCCCCCAGACCCCCANTGTATTAATCTGAGTTAGTGTTAGACTTAAACTCTCTTATTTTGAGAGAAACACTGGCATTCAGTTCAAAATTTCTAATGCCTTTCCCAGTTTTGTGACAAAAAATAAATGAGAAATGCTTAAGGTAATCTGTTGAAGAAAAAGGACAAGAGGGACTCATGCAAGCCAGTTCTTCAGAAATAGATCCTGGTAAGGTGTGTTCTCTAGCTTCAAGCTGTATAAAAAATCTCTGACTGTTATGGGGGCTTTGCTGGAGATTTGGCTGTCGTGGCCAGACCACTACATGAATAACCTGCAGACCTGCTTGTGTTTACATGTGTAAAATTTTCCGTGGCTTCGGACAAGCGAGGTGGACTGACTAGAGCATTTATTCTTGTGCCTGGCTGCTGATGTCTGAAATCAGAGTGAAATATAGGTAAAGTGAAGTCCAGTGATGTGACTAGTTCATTTTTTGTGTTGACTTTGCTCAATGAAGCAAAGTAGAGTGGATGAGCAGCCAGTAAGGCAAATTAGGAAGGAACCACAACCCTAAGTTTCATTATATGAGAACTGGAAACTTTACTCATGGACCTGGCTTTTACTTGGAAGAAATGGTCTTAAATTGGTGAGAATAAGCCCAGTTCCTACTGCTGTTATTCTGATTTTACATGAGAATAACACCTATATTGCACAAAACTACAACTGATGCAATGCTGTGAAATAATCAAGCTTTGTGAAGTAAGGGTTTTAACACTGAGTATTAACAGACCACAATTGCACCATACCTGTGACCAAGGTCACACACAACACAAACAAAAGAATTTTGAAACTGAAATTGATTTTTGCATTTGCTTTTGTGACAAATATAAAGATTCTGTACCCAGGAAGAAAGTACGGTGATGTATTTTAATGCTAGACCTCATTTTATTTTTTCCCATAATTTTCCTTGACATTGGATAAGTTGAATCTTTACAGGCTTAAATGCTTACTTTCATGAGGAAGCTGTGGATTACTGTTTCTGTGCCAGCTGAGATAAAAGATTGGTCCCTCTTGAAGCTGCAGCATACTGGTCTGTGTGGTTTCCCCTGGAGACAGCCAGCTTATCCCTTGAGTGGGTTGGATTCTTGCCCTGCAGCTGAAGGGAACAATGGGATGCTGGTAGTTTCTGCTAGCATGATGTGTTGGAAGGACAGGTAAGCTTTGGACATTTATATACAATCTTATGTTTCTGTATGAAAGAAAAATCCAAATGCTCATATGCACTATATCACCTTAATGATTATGAAGAAACCTCAGTAGTTCAGCTTCTGTTTGCAGCTGGAATAAGAGATGTGCAATATGGCATTCTTCAGTATCAGCTTTTGGTGGTGTGGTTTTCTTTTTAGATTTCATTTTCTCTTCTGCTTCGTTCCTGCATTGTGTTTGTTTTGTTTTT
>VWZG01009712.1:161787-258730 GCA_013396735.1 Grallaria varia
TTGTCATTGTTAGTAAAGCACCTCTTCTATCAAGCTTGCAGTGACCAAGTATGGAGCATCCTGTCTTTGCTGTGCTGATGCTCCTCTCGTGCCTTGAGGTGAGCACTCTGTGTTTACCAGAGTGCAAGCACATTTCCTTGGGCCAACGATAAGTGATGGTTACTCCCATGTTTGTATGTCCTGTATTTTGCAAATACGGACCTGCAGTGCTGGCACAGATGTTTTAGCCACTTGGCAGGCCAGGCTGGGGCTGGAGACTTCCAGCCTGGGACAGGGGAATGAGGGAGCCTGGAAACTCCTGCAGCATGGACCCAGTTGTCTAACAGTGAGAAAGAAACCCAGCAGTCTTCAAAACATCCCATCTCCTTGTAGGGCCAGGTGCAGGGGGTGGACCTTTTGGCAGCTGGGGCCAAGATGGGACCTTGTCAATTTGTCCTTTGACAGTAGTCACTGGCCTGTGAAAGGGGAGGTTTGCAAGCCTGGACAAATAAGCTTAGCTGGCTCCAGCTGAGTGTGACAATGCAGCCCCTCTGCTAAGAGCCTGTTGCTAATTGCACTGGGCAAATGCGCAAAACATATTACAACTTCCATTGCCTCTGTCTGTCTGGGTGGGAATGGCAAATGTGGTCTGGGTTACCCGAGGCTGCCCTTTCAGGGCCCAGTGGAGGCAGCAAAGGTCCAAGCAGGCGCGGGGCCTTCATCGGTCCTGGCCCTGGAGACGAGAGCTGGGGCTGGCTGGCAGCACACACCTGTCTGCCTGCAGAGCTCCCTGCCTCAGCAGTGGCTCAGTAGCAAATGTGGATATAAACATAGGGCAGGAGGAACTTCTCTGTACCTGAGGCGCTCCCAGACCTTGCATAGGGGCCTCCACAATGTGTCTGCAAACAGCTGTAGAATTTGAATCCACCTCTGGAAGTCATGTTCAAAAGAGCTTTTATGTCCGCAGCCTCAGTTCAGCTCAGGACAGACACTCCCAGGAGTTCTGCATCTGGTGTTTCCTGCTGGCAGAGGTTTGCCCAGAGGTCGTCGGGGTCTGTTTATAACACCTAGCCTTGCATGGGTTAGCATCCTGTTCCTTGCCCTTGGGGAAGGTGGGAGGAAACTTGAGTGTTTCTCTCATTTCCAGCTTTAAAGAGTGGGTAACTGAAAGGTAAGAAGAAAAATGTTGCCCCAAAGAGAATTTGTGGTTGCAAGAGCAATTTCAGTGGAGAAGCACCTGCAGCTTCTAATCCTGTTCAGCTTCCCATGGTTCGGTGCCAGGCTCTGTGACAAGGACAGTGTGAGTACCCCAATTGCAGCCCACCTCTCTGCCCCATAGTAACTCAGCTCTGCAGGTGGAAAAACCAGCTGCTGTCAGCAGCAGTTCTTATCTACTTCATTCTTCTACCCCCTTCAAGCTCTACTGCTAGAGACTGCTTTTATTCATAGCAAAGTTGTAGTCCACAAAGGTGCTTGGAGCCAGTCCTGCTTAAACAGTCAAAAATCCAAATAACCAAAAATGTTGAAAAAATTCACCAGGAATGAGCAAAGTCTGACTATGGCAAGATGGGAGAGAAAGATAATTTAGTGAAAATCTGCAGAGCTAACAGAGCAGGACCTGCAGCACCCTCAAGTGTCAGCACCTCTGTGCGTCTACTGTGTGCTGACATTAGATGCCATGAGGTTTGAAGCTGAATGTACATGCACAGGCCCCTAAAGTTCTGGTGATGGCTGGACCAAAGCACTTGCCATTGTACCAGTAAATTTTATACCAGATAGTGTTTTTACATTTTAAATTTAATTTTATTTTTAATTTAAACTCTGTGAGACCATTTGGGAGATGGTTTTGTGCCTAATGACTGTGGACAGAATTTTTTCAGGCAGTGTTTGTTCCAATTTTTTGTCTCGCAAAGTGTGTGATGGCAGATAGAAATGATCACTTTGTAGCATAAGGCTTATGGCCCAGAACAAAATGTCTTTCTGGCTCTTTACTGAGCATGAACAAAGCTATCGCCTATTGATTTAGACAAGTAATATGACAGCTGCGAAGCAGGTGGGCCATAGATCTTGGGGAAAAAAGACCTTCAGATACCTCAGAATCTTTATAACACTGAACGTCAGATTTGTTACCTTCTCAGGATGCCTTGCTGTGACCTCTTACCCAGTAGCAGTCTAGTGGTAATGCTAAAAACTGCTTGGGTTTGATGCAAGTGAGAAAGAAGAGGTTTGGTTCTGAAAGGCAGGTGAGGGGTTGCAATGAAATGTGGAGCTGAGGGGTGCAGGCACTGCTCTGTGGCTCTGCGCCTCCAGTCTGTTCCGGCAGTGCTAAGGGATGTGCAGGGCCACTGACAGACCTGACCTAGAGCCTGCACAGGGGGAAACTCAAAAATGTTTGTTTTGCTTTTTAAAGTGGTTTAAACCCACAACCGAGTGTCTTATAGTACTGAAAGATATTAAAGCATTTGTGGGGAAGGGGAATGTTTTCCTCAACATACTGCGCTGTGTGAAATGATGTTTCTCATGAGGAGTTTGCATATCCAGACCATGCACTGACAACCAGCTGAGGTTTGTGCCACCTAAATAAAATGTAGCTAGGGCCTTAGAGCTGGCTGTTCACTTGGGTGCAGGCATGGGGGTTGTTTTTGTTGTGTGCCTTCCCTCCCCTGCAGCATGTAGTGCATGAGCAGCCCCGGTGTCCTGCAGTGCAGTGCTGCCCATGGGTCACAGTTCACAACCAGTCTGTGGCAGTGGTGGTTCAGGCACCATCTTACTCGGCCATGTGCAGAGCAAGGAGGCACGTGTCCATCTATCCTGCCGGGATATTTATGGAGCAACAATAGAATAACTTTTCATAACACTATTTCCAATATTTGAGGGAAGTCCTTTCATTTCCCATTGTGTGACATCTGCCAGGTCTCCATGTCTGCACTGGTTATCAAGATGCAGAAACTTGGATAATAGCCGTGTGCATTTGCCCTGATTAGATGGACTTTGTGCTGTTTTTTCATGGCAAATAAAAAGAAATAAAGCAGTTTCTTTTGCAGCAGGTGATGGTGGCTTTGTGGAAGGGTTGCTGGCTGGGCTTCTTGTTGCCTCAGAAGGACACTGCTGGCCTGCCCAAACCATTGTCTGTGAGCGGGCGTTGAGCTGCAGGGGAAAATGTGTCAGTGGGTGGTTTTGTACAACACGTACCCTCTGCATAGCAAGTGTGAAGCAAAATCTCCTTGATCATGTGAAGCGTTTCTCTGAGGTGCTGCCTGCACGCATCTATAAGGCAGCTGTTGTGTCCTGCACAGACAGTCCAGAGGGCTGTTGCAGGGTTCATGAGCATGTTACTTTGTCTCTGAAATAATCTGCTTAAACTAAGAACCCCCCAGCTGAGAACACAACTAGATGTAAAGGAAATCACTTGGGAGTTTTCCTTCTGCAGTGGGTCCTGTGAGAGAACTACCAAAGAGGTTTTGGTATTGATCTGATGAATTCTAGAGGCAAAAATCACCACTGTAACTGGTTGACCTGACTATTGTTGGCTGCAAATAAACTGGTTGCACAACCTCATTAATCTCTAACTTCACCCTGAATGTCTGTTAAACAGTTTATTGTGGTGCACCAAAAAGGAGATTGGAGGGCAGAATGATCTTTAGCATTTGTCAAATTCTGGAGTAAGGAAGCATGTAAGCTGCCTTGAGTTTTTTCCACAAATAGTTCTCATGAAAAGTATCAGGTCCAAAACTGTGAGCAACTAAATACAGACGGCCAAAGTTTGCACTGCTGGGTCCCTTTTGTGATGGCAAATGTTTTTTGGCATGAAGTGAACCCCCTCCTCTGAGGAGGCTTCCCTGGTGGCAGAGCAGAGTTCCAGAGGTTTGGACCGGTCAGAGCCTTTTGATGACTGCCTCATGTGCTGGCTTCGCATTTCAGGTGAACTGAAAATTGGGCAGTCCGTGGGCTGTCAGGAGCTCTGTATTAACTTTATACCTGTTCTCTCTGAGTTCTGAACATTACTTTTCACCATCTTCTAGTAATAATAATTGTTGAAGTTTTCAGCTCAGTGGCTGTGATGTCATTCTGTAACTTTATAAATGCTTGTAGGTTTATCGCAGCAGAGCTGTTTTTCTACCTGATTTTTAGGCATTTGGATTAGGTGGATTAGATTTTTATTTTGTTGAATTCTGTTTTTACTGAGCCTCTAAATGGGCAAACAGGCGCTGGAGGGGTGGCAACAAGACCATAGCTGCTTTGCACATCTGGGTCGACTCCTCTGTCACATTGTCTCCTTGCTTTAGGTAGCCAAGGTCAGAGAAGAAAGAGCAGTACCTGGGGCACTGCACAGTATCCTTGCTTTCCACACGGAGACCAGATGTCTGGTGAGGACCCTGAGCTTTGCTGCAAAACAACCACACAACTACCTTCGTCTGAATCCCTCAAGTGTCAGCTGAGGTGGGTGCAGCAGTCACAAAATAAAGGGTCCCTTGCACAACTCCAGGCTGGCTGATGGTATCCTTCATTCGCAGCCTTGCCTGCCCCATGGCAGCTTTGCACAGACCTTTGTCTGTGCTGCACGTGGCTGATGCACTGAGACACAGGAGTCTGGTGTATCAGCCACTGGGGTTTCTGTGTCTGGTTCTTCTGTGGAGGAAAATGATTGGAGACTTATATATTTATTTTTTTCCCCCTAGAATATGTGTGTCTCTTCAGCTAATGGAATGACCCACCATGTTGTCAGCTAAATAACTTTGTATTTCTATTTATAATGTAAATATTAAAAAAAAAATTAGCTAAGCTTGGATTTTTAAATATTACTACTGAGATTAAATGAATAGACATTGCAAGAGTCTGAACATTAAGGTACAGCATTTATTAGGGTTCATTACAGATAAATAATGTGAAACCCCACCAGGACTACTGTGTCCAGCTCTGGGGCTCCCCAAAATCTTGAAAATATTTAGATATGCTGGAGCAAGTCCAGAGGAGGCTCATGAAGATGATCAGAGGGCTGGAACACTCCCCTATGATGAGCCAGAGTGGATCAACCTAGAGAAGAGACGGCTCTAGGGAGACCTTCAAGCTGCCTTCCACTACCTAGAAGGGACTACGAGACAGTTGGATAGGAACTTTTTACAAGGGCATGTAGGAGTAGGTCAAAGGGGAATGGAATGGCATTAAACTGAAACTGGGTAGGTTTAGATTAGATATTAGGTAAAAACTCCTCACTGTGAGAGTAATGTGGCACTGGAACAGGTTGTCCAGAGAAGCTGTGGATGCACCATCCCTGGAAATGTCCAAGGCCAGGATGGATAGGGTTTTGAGCAGACTGGTCTAATTAAAGGTGTCCTTGCCCATGACAGGGGCTTGGAACTAGATGATATTTAAGGCCCTTCCTAAAGTAGCCTGTAGTTTCTGAAGTTTTTGCAATGTGTTTAGTGGTCCTTGTTACTTGGGCAACAGCTTTCATAAGGAGGCCATTACTTCCTGAGCCCCACCTTTGCTTTTGCTGGCACATCACAGGCAGAGTGTCTGGTTTCACAGTGTCAGCTCCCAGCATGGCTGTGCCTATGGCTCACTTCACCAAAAAGTGCCTCGTCAGACACAAAGGTGAGGGACCGTGCATGCTGCATGGGCCTTTGCATGTCTCTTTGGCTTTATGGTCCAGTGCACCCCATTGTCCTCAAAAAGGAGCACCAGACAAATAGATTGTGTGCTGCCTTTTACTGTTTCACTGCTTTTATGCAAAATGTGGTGTCTCAGCAGGAAAATATCAGTCTAAAATAAAGCACAGTCAAATGTTAGGCAGGTGAATCTGCAGGACAGGAGGTCTGATGTGGCAAAACACCTGGCTGGTTCTAGGGACTGCCAGCGTCTGTGTTGATCTGCTGTCTTTGGGCCAGGTCTAGGCCCTGGACTGCTCCATAGGGCTTATTAATAAAAGGCTGTTAAATATGATGCCTCTTTTAGTAGTGATCCCAACCTGATGGCTGAGGGACTTCACTCACAAGGACTTCCATTTCATCCCCCTTTGAATTCAACTGCTCAGTTTTTCTGGGCCTTCATCTAACTGGATTAAATATTCAACTCTCTTTTTTCTTTCTAAACAATTCAGTTTTTGTATTAGTGATCTGTGTACCCATTCATTTAAATAACACTTCAGCCACATTTTTAAAAAAAGAAAAGTTTTCAATACCATGTAGGGTCAAGCTGCTCACTAGCAAATCATATATAGAGTTAATGCTGAGATTTTAAAAATCTCTCATAAAATAATTGTGGCTGTTTGACATCTTCCTTGTTTGTAGAGTTCACATACGGCTGTGGAGGGGTTTCATCTGAGAAATCTGACTTGTTTCAGTTTTATGTGTCCAAGTTCTGATATTGTAACTTTTCATGCCGGGTAACTCTCAGATGTGAAATTGTTCTGCAGATGCCAGTGTTTGAGTTTAAATATTTTCTTTATAAAATGCCCTCAAACAGCAATGTGTCCATGATCGGCTCTTCTGGCAACCCAGATTCCTACAGGACCTATGAAGTGAGAGCAAAAGGGGAAGAAAGGCAGGCAAAGCATATCTGAGATTTATTTTTTCATGCATCAGTAGGAATAATTTTATATAGTAGCCTAGCCTTAAATTCACTACAGTTTATTTAAATAAAGTGGTATGCAAAGTAATAAAGGATATTTCAGTGAATAACTCTATCACGAAGATGTTTTTGAAATGGTGAGAAGAAATTGGAAACTTTTTTTTTTGAGATTAATTATAAATTACTGTAAGCAGAATGAACTGCCATCATGCACTCTGTTTCTGTTGTGTCAGTGGCCCAGTTAGTCTCTAGTTCCAGGGAATGTCAAATGATATAATCTCATGAAACATGTCTGAAAAATGAATCTTCTCAGAGATGTTATACACTATGACAACAGGCTTGTGTCTGGTAGTGTCAGAGGCCATGCTTTTGGTTGCAAAGTTGTCAGTCTCTGTCTTTGGTGGAAAAATGGTACAGTTCACTTCTTTTTGTAGTCACTATTTCACATTTTTCTGACGGTGTGCTGGAGTCAACTCAGCATTGCTCTTTACAACTCTGTGCAGTTTCATCTGGAAAATATATTGCACATCCACATCCTCTTCCATACTCATGCTGATACTTCCAATGCATGGCAAAAGGTCAGGTATTTGCAGAGGAGTTCTCAGCAGAGGCCAGGTCCTGGAAAAAGTCCATGCCAAGTTCTGTGGTATGGGCACTCACCAAGCTAGCTTGCTCATTTAAAGCATAGATGCAGTCTGTAATGGAAGGAATGGAAATGTGACAACTTTTCACCAGAGTTACATGAAGTACAGGCAGTGCAGAAGGCAGGGGGAGAAGTCATGCCTTAATAGATGGGCTTTGAAGTCTGGGTTGGTAAAGGATTTGAACACCATATATTTTTGTTCCATAAATCTTAAAGTATTTCCATTTGTGGTCCTGACTCATCTCCCCTAGGCTGGGCTCCTGTGTCCCTGTGCCACTCTCCTCAGGCTGGGCAGTGGTTCAGCCGGGGGTCTCCAAAGACCTTGTTGTGTCTGAGGTAAGTTCAGTGACTTTGCTGTCAAATGGTACCGACGGGGAGCACTAGGTTTTACTGTCTATCAGAACCTTAACTACTACTAGTCTCTGTCTTGGTGCTCTTATTTGTTGGGAGGGAGGTGATGCTGCTTTCCTCCATGGCTGCAACGACATTAAATGTCATGTCCAGAATGCACTCAAGGTCAGGTTTGTAAAGGCGTATCTGATGTCTAACTGGTGGCAGTGCCAGGGCTTTTCTCTGTGTATCTGATAACAAACATTGATTCTACCACTTGTAAAATACTGGAGTTGCTCACAAACACACTTTCAGGCTCTCCCTGTGGGGAGAAAAGTTTCTGTTCTTTGCTATGGGGTGTTCACATTTTTCAGTACCATACACCCTGCCTTTGCTTTCTACTAAATGGTTCCCAAAAGCTCTTAAGTCACTGAGACCCATAGGTTACCACATGATGCTTGTTTATTTAGTTGTTTGAGGGATTTTTTGTGTATAGAACATATTTTTTTAAATCAATAAAATAAATATCTACTACCATACAAAAAAATCTCCACAGTAGTACCTAAAATACAAGGAAATTGAATACGCTTCTTGTGAATATCTCCTCTCGTAGGTCCAAATTATAAATTAAATAAATAAGAAAAACATAAATACACATGTCAAGATACAGCAATTAAGAAGAAATATTAATCATCTCCACCTCCATCCTCATACTGCTTAAAGCTATTAATTAACAAATTAAATACTACAATACAGCTTTCTCAACAGACAAAATTCTTGCTGCCCTGGACTGTGTTTGGGTGCTCCATGGGTCATGTTAGTTGCAAGGGCAGGTACCACAAATGCTCACTCTCTTAATTACACCAGTTTCAGCAAATGGACTTTTCCCAGTGACTGTCCATTGTCCTTAATTTTGCTTTGTTTAGGAAATGAGACCCAGAAAGGGAATGAGTGATTACAGTTCTCCCTACTCCTTGAATGTATGCATCTCTATTCAAGGGAGCAGTCCCACTGAATTTACTGTTTAACTTGTGCGTAAAAATACCACATGCCTACAAGGCCAAGGTTTCTGGGAAGGTTCCTGTAGGCTGGGCAGGGGCCTGAAGTGTGGTTGGTGGTACTTGTAAAAGGTGTTCTCAAGAAACTTTTGGCCATGGCTCCTGCTTGGTTCAGTCATAGGGGATCTGGTGTTGGCAGGGTCACAGTGCCCAGACTATTACACAGGGCCAATGTGTCAGGCTTTAATTTAAAGCTGGGGTGGACCCCTGTGAGAAATCTGCTCTAGTGCTGTTCAGTGGGCATTGGCATTGCTCTCACATGCCACGGCAGACAACACATGGGTAATACTAGGTCACCATTGCCACTTCCAGCATGTGGTTAACAAGGAACTGTGTTCTCCTTCTTTTCCAGGAGCAAAAAATAAAAGCAGGAAAGCAGATCATCCCTGTGTCAGGCTGCTGGGCCAGAAAAGGACTTTGACCTTTGGTAAGGAGGAGTGAGAGTCTGTGTGATTTCTGGTTGCAAGGTTATCCTCTGAGTAGTTAAGCACCTCTGAAGGAGGAGCCTTTGACTGAAGCAGTGGCAGACAGCCGAACGTGAGTGCTGACAGGGGTATTTCATGAAGGTCTAGTGCCTCTCCCATTGGCAGACTCTAGACTGGGCTCTGGCCATATGAAAAGCCACAGTTACCATTTTAAATAACACTTCCATCCTTACCTTACTGCCTTTTCCATCATGTCTAGCCCCACATAGGTGTCCCCTGCTGGCCTCCTTGGAGGCACTGGGGACATTTGCTCTGTGAAGCTACTGGGCTGCTCCATTTGCTTTCCCATCCCATGGACTTTGGTTGCTCGGGCTGTCAAGCTGCAAACCTTTCCTGTGTGCTGCTCCATGCTGCTCAGCTCAAAGCCAGAGAACCTGGTTGCCTTTCCCTTCCGGCCATACGATACCCTGGTGACCAGAGGCACCTGCCCGGGGCTCCTCACCTCAGTACCATGGCACTGTGTATGATGGCATCTCAGTGCATTTTACTGCACCAGCTGCAGGCAGGCAAGTTTCAGATGGGAGATTCTTCCCTCTTCTTCCGTCACAGAGTATGACACTTAATTTATGCTTTGGTGCACTGGCAGTTAGATTAGAGGTCATCTTCACTATGAGCAACAGGAGATACGCTTCCTCTAACTTTAAAAATAAAGTTCTGTATTTAGGGAAACCAATGTCTTTTATAGTAAACAGGGGAGCACTCAAAGGAGGCAAATACTGCTCCTGACTAGTATAATATTGTCTGTAACCATGGTGAAAACCTTTTTGTAAAAGGGTTTTGTTCTTTTTTGAACGAAAAACTCCAGGGGCCTAGACCAGCAAATTTTAAACTGAAAAAAAAAGCCAATAAATTTTTTTAAGCAAATTCCATTAAATCCATCTATTCATAAGCACAGGTCTCCTACCTGCAAATATATCATGTTTAGTCACCTAGTTGCACCATTTATATATTTTCTTTCCCCCGAGTGTTTTGTGCACTTAATGAAATATCCTCTACCACGTGGGTAGAGGGTAAGTTGCTGGCTACCACTTCACACATAAGCAGGTTCTATAGCAGAAAGTACCCCTTGAGGATGTCCAGTTGCTCACAGTTTGATCTGACAGGACACTTTGAAACATCAGTCGCTTGTCACATAGCGAAGTTTGGTACATGTGTTTGCAAACTTTCTCAGTTCTGGCCCATTGTTTTAAACTTTTTGCATCTTCTACTCCCATCTTGAAATGTCAAAACTGAAGGGAAAAATGTGTTTAGCGTGTGTCATTCAACCAAGCATACGGTAAAATTTGTTTTTTTTTCTCATGATATGAGAGGGGAAAGACGGCAAGCAGCAGTACACAACGGGTAGATCCCAGGGGTTTAATGGCACTCTGTCATTGATCTGTTGCCTGGCAGGAATACACAAACCTCTTGGTCAGCTTTTCTTGTTGCAAGTCTGAGCTGATTCAGACAGGACACAGAAAATGGTGAATGGGTCAGCAGTAGTTTCGGTATCATTGAATCAAGATGTAAATCTAGTGGGATGCCTGGGATTTCAGTGTAATGCAAACAAAGAAAGGTCAGTGAGTTGCATCATGTTCACCATTTTTACTTTAGTTAGCTTTTCTCCCACTGTTCTGAGGTAATGAAGTAATAAAAAGGATATCGTTTTCCTGGATGAGCTGTACTGTGTCTGTTCCCTCATTGATCCTAAAGCACCTTGTCCTGGCTAAAGGACCTTCTCCCTTTCCAAGTGAGGCTGAGCCTCATCAGTCCGCCTCAAAGGCACTGTTCGTTGCCCCCAGGTACTCTGACTTCTTCTTGTGCTTCATCCACATCTTCCTCAGGAGGCTAGGTGTCCCACACAGGTTGCCTCCCGTCAGTGGTAGAGAAGCTTCTGCTCCTGGTGGCAGGGCCAAGTCGTACTCTGCCGTCTTCCTCCAGTGGTGCCTGTGGCTAGCAAATAAAGCACAGATGTGTACAATGTGCACCTCCATGGCCCTTCTTCCCTGCTCATGGAGACCAGCCACTCAAAAACAAAAGCTGCCTTGTTCATTCAACCAGGTATGTCTGCGCCTGGCCTGTCCCTGGGACTGGCACTCCTGGCATGGGCAGGGGCTGTGCAGGACTGTGGACTTGGATGGTACAGCTGACATTGTTCCACTTGGTGCTCCTCTTCCTTTGCTGTCAGAGTGGACACTCACACAAGGGGACAGGCTACTATTAAGTGCATCCCCTCTAGCACTTGCCACTTGACAAGAAGCTGGTAGGTTGCCAAAGGAGAGAGCTGGGCCCTTCCACCAAAGTCCTGAAACCATGTGGTAGCACTCAGGAGGGGTGAACTCCACAGCCTGAGCGGGGTTTACATCTCTTTGTACAGAGTGTGAGGACACTGTGACAATCAACTTTTTATTGTCCCTCAGGTGGGAATGGTGGCATCTCAATTACCACTTGGATCCATGTGTGAGTAAATTGTCTGCTGATAAGTGCATTTGTACTGTGGTCAAGCTGCTCCTTAACTACCTTGAAAGACATTAAAGGTTTGTGCTTTTGTGGTTTTCTGGTGGTTGTTTTTTGGTTTTTTTTTAGAATTAATTATATTTTCTAAGCTTAGGATAAATATCGTAAAGTTCTTAGGGAGAAAATACTTATGTTTTGAATTAAGATGATTTCTTTTCTAGTGATAAAACAGAGCTGTAATGGGCACTGAGGCAGCTGTATAAATGGCTGATGATATAATCACCATATCCTTTACCAATCTGTCCTGCCTTTGGGAAGCAAGAGGCATGGCTTGGCTGGAGGGATGGGAAGGGACTTACTCTTCTGTAGAAGTGCGGTCGTGTGTGGGAGAGCCTGTGACAGCCACAGCTTTCACTGTGATATGGGCAACTGGAGATGGAGGAATCTGTGGGAGGAAAAACACATCATTAGGAAATGCCACTGATGAGTAGGAACACAGGTTCATCTGAGGAAAGAGCCTGCTTTAACCAAATCAATAAATACTGTATATCTCTCAACAAGAGAAAGCAGGTTAAGGATTTGACTGACCAGCTCTCACCCACACAAATACCAATTGCTCAGGTGAATGCTCCTGCTGAGCTCAGCACGTGACTTGTTTGAGCAAGAGTTACAGCTCCCATGGAAGGAGGGAGGCTTGCAGAACTTTCTGTTCCCTAGTTTTCATGTTTAGCTTCCAGAGGAAGCAAGGCTTTGTGCAGACTGACCAGCCTGCCTCTTGCAGCTCCTCACAGGCCACCTCTGTGGCTGCCTGGGAAGCAAATGTCTCAGCCACCACCACCCCTTGAGCATTCAGAAATATTTCCCTGCTTTGTTGGGTGCTGCTCTGTGGTGTGGGGGCTCCTGGTTATACTCTAGTTCTGCCACAGCCCTACAAGTGCCTGATCATCGACTTCTTCCTGGTCTTATTTGATCAAAAATTGCCTGGCAGAACCGAGTCTCTTTATCCCATGAACAGGTCGCTGAGACTAGCATATCCTCCAGGACAGTAAGCTAAAGTGTTAGTTGCCCAGAAAGAGAAAAAAATGTCAAAAATTTTTATCTCATAATTTCAGGCAATAAGCACACCTTGATTTTACTGGCATTCCTGAAAAATTTCTTCATATGATTGTCACTACCATGACTGGTCTTAAGCTTTCTAGGACTATTTCTCCTAGGATTAATCTGAGACTGGATGCATTTAGATGCACTTTTCAAGTATCCCAAGACCTAGAGATGTTTGAAATCACTTTTGCAAGCATCTTTTGCAATTTAACCACGGTAATGATTGGTAGGTTCAATTAGTTTCATTACCCTGAATACCATTAATTTTGACCATCCTTCCGTGCTGTACTGTTTTTCTCTCAAGTGTAGTCCACCTAACAGCTAGCAAATAGGTTGCCACCATCCAAAAGAGCCTTTGAAACCATAAAGTTTTGATAGCATGGTCTGGTGGTGGCCAAAAACTTTTCAGTAGATTTTTTCTCTTTGAAAATTCTGGGTTTTTTTTTTTAAATGTTGGGACTTTGAAAGTTGTTTTTTTGTAAGACAAGGAAGGGAGGGAGAATATTTCAGTAAAGGTCATTTTTAACTAAAACAATTTTTCTGTCCATTAAAGGACAAATTTTGGGGTTTTGTATGATGACTTTCCCATCAACCCTTTATTGACATTTCTGACTCATGATTATCATGTCAGGTTGGCATTCCAGAGAATATAAACTATGTGATGCTTGTTCCACTTCAGAAATTAATTTTTTCCCAATTTGTGAAATTCCCTGAGAAACAAGAGGGTAATTCCTCCCAGCCCTTGCAGGTGGCTGAGCATCCAGAATGGGAGCCTGCTTGCTTCCATCCCAACATGCTTTCTGGTTTCCTGAGGGGCAGCTGACCTATGCTGGTCTCTGCTTCCAGATAAGGATCCTAAATAAGGGCATAAATTATGTCCCAAAGTTTTAACAAAGACCGTGAAATCCACAAATACTGCAACAGACTGTCATGCTGTTACAGTGGGACAAGCTGACAGGTACAATGTTTTAAGATACATAGGACAATGTTAGTGGTTGTTGCTGGAATACTTACCAAAGATTTTCCATCCAACAGGTGATTATAAGACTTGGATGACTCTCGTTCGGTAATTTCCACTGTAAAGCATAAGAAACATGGCATTGTCTGTAATTATCCCATTGGCACACCTTGTATGAAAAGCTTCCTTCTGTGAAGTAAAACTCAGATATGGACAGAGCCCAGATTGAGGTTATAGCTATACTAGATTTGATTACAGCCAAAAGCACAGAGTTTTCTTTACTATGACCATCTAATAAGTGATTGTGGAATTGCAAGTCATCCTGGAAAATCTCTCAACTGCTTTGTCCCAGACTTTTCGAATTATATGTTAGCCTGTTCTTAGCAGACCAAGTTAGGTGGGAGCCTTTCTTCCTGTGGGAATGCTCACATGTCTCCACCTGCAAAGAGCGGACCCATCTGCTGCTCCTCAGCAGAGGTCAGGTAACACAGGTTTTGGACATCTTGGAGTCCACACTGCAGGTCTGTCCTGCCTAGGAGATAGTTCTCTCCTTTCTGGATTGCCCTGGGGAGTTATTTTGACCTGGGCAGAGATGTGTATTATGTCCATCTCATCACAGGGAGGGATTTAACATTTCTGTTGGCTGGTGGCTGAGTGATACCTCTCTGCCGCCCTCAGCTCAGGAGGTTACAAGTGAGTGTTCAGCCAGTAGCTTACCCATGGATAAATGCTCACTGACATTCCTGCTAGCCGTGCCAAGGAAATAAATGGAGTGAGAGATGCCAGATTTTTTTCATGGAGCCAAATCCTTCCATTTGGCTGTGGGAATGTGGACATCTCTACTGCTGTGACCAATGGAATATGAATAATGACAGCAAACTTGGAAATAGCCTAAGTGCTGCTTCTAGTGTTGTCTCCAGCATGACTTAGCAATCAGAACTATCTTCTCCTTCTGGGGGCAATATTTGACCAGGATAAACATCTTAACCAGCTTCTGCCTTCCTGCTCCACCCCCCTCTAGTAATTCCATTAGGTACCTTACTGTATCCCTCACGTCAAAGTTAATTCAATTACCTCCTCTCATCTTGCATATTAGGTACTAACAGTATTCAGCAAGTGGCTCCAGGCATCAGTGCTTCAGCTAATGTCCATATTTCTTCTTTTTATTTGGTTTTGTTTGCTCCTGTATTATCTGATTCTTCCCTTCAGCCTGTCCCGCTTCTTATTAGATACAGAAAATGTTCTGGCAAACCTTTAGCAAAGAATCTGAGCAAAAGGAAGTCCTCATGGCTTCATGTTTGTAGGTGCTGCCCTCAGGACCGTGGTAGCTGAGCACTTCTGGAATTGCCTTCCCACTTCCAGAAGTGTCTTCTGATGGCCTCATCAGTGCTCTTTTATGTTTTTTGTTCTAATTTAAACTTGGTTTCTAAGTTCTGCCTACTCACTTCCCTTTCTCCTTCCATGAGACCAGTTTCCCCCTTTCCTGTTGTTTTTGTATTCCTACAGCTTTTCTCTTTTTTGCACCTCTCTGTCACCCTTTGCCTCTCATCTCCCCTAACAGCAGAGACCAGCAGGCTCCCCTTTCTCCATCTCTGGCTCCCTGCCACCCTCTACCCTGCAGCCAGTCCTAGCCACTCATCCTCCCCTCTCCGCTCCAGCCCTGAAGCTCCAGTTCTTTGTTCAGACATATCTTGGCTCTTGTCCTGGTGTGAGATCTTTCCCTATGGTCCCAAGCTCAGTTTCTTCCTTCCCAGTTTTCCAGGCCCCACTCCTGTCTGGTCTGTGTTCCTAATGGGATGGCTTATGTGCAGTGTTGTTGCAGAGTGGTGATGTGAGGAACACGCATCTACAGGCACCTGCTTTGCACATTTAGAACCTTTTAACTGCTAAATGACCATTTTGTCTACCAAATTCCTGCTATATGGGATTTTTTTTAAAGGCTTACGACTTGACTGCAACTGGGTGGTTTTCCGAAGGGGAGCAAAAGATGTGTTTTTGATTGAAAGGTCATTCTTTGCCAAACTGCGCAGCCCTGCTCCAGCTTTGATCCTCCAAACATAACACACCAGTGTCGAAGGAGCTGAATGACTACTCTATTTATGTTTACTCATCTCCTTGGTTTTGTATTGGCAAGCTCTATTTTTCCTTCACGGGTTCTCACAAATATGCAGAACAAGTTTTAGTTGAAAAAAAATTCAGGTTTGTGGCTGACATCCAGAATCTGAAATTTCATCCCAAATGATCATGTTCTGGCAAGTTCTAAGCAACTGAATAGGGATCTTATATAATAAGATGACTCAGGCAAACTTGGTAATTCACAATTTATCATCTCTAAAATATTGTCAGGGAGTGTTTATGACTGAATAAAGCGAGTTTATGACTCCGAATAAATTGAGCAATGCCACGGTCATTATCTCATTAATTCCACTGGATATTTTAAGCATGGAATTATCCTCCAGGTACATAATAAAGTGCCTGCTTCACTGCAAACTGGAAGACTGCAAGATCTAAAACTGTTCTGTAGCCTTGGAGGAGCAAAGCCCCTTCCGTGGACTCACCGTGCTGGGCTGTGCCCTTGGTGGGGCAGGGTCCGTGCTGCCCACCCTGCCGGCGACCCAGGCCCCGCGCCTCATCCTCGCCGTACAGCACCTGGAGCAGGTCACCCTGGTGGGGCCGGTGGTCCGAGATGGCCACCACCTGCAGGGGAGAGGCAAAGCCATGGCGTTACACCCAGCCTTGGGCATTAGGCAATCTGTCGAGGTCATGGGGGAGCTGAAGGGCTGCTTGCTCTACCCACTGCTTTACTGTCATCTGGAGGGGATTTGTCAGGTGGGGACTGCGGGATTTGGGGGATTTGGTTTGTTTGGCTCCAGCCTCCGCACATAAGATGTATCACAGCATGGGAAAATCCTGTGGGACCTCTCTGGGACCCAGCTAATTTGCACCTTTCTGTATTGTCTTTAGGAGACTGAAATGTGGTGGTTTTCAAGCTCCACTGAGTAGGATATGCCTATTAGACAGCTCAAATTTAATTTTTTATTGCATCACATCTTGGGCAATCAGTCAAAGTTACACCATGAAAATTACACATGCTATTTCCTCAAGGTCTCCCCTGTCTTTTGGACTCATTTATATTTTGCACTTGGTAAAGGACTAGAGAGGATATGAAGCCGTGAATAATTGTGCTCCTAAATATAAATTTTCACAAACATTAGCTTGCAAAAATGAAATTTACTGAGAGATGCATCTTTGAACATCAGGCCCCCTGTATCTCAGAGTCCCTGAAAACAAGCATGAACAAAATCAAGTTCTACTTCAATCACAACTAAGCCATGTCATTCACTGTGCTGCCACAGGCAACTGGGTGGGACAAAGCTAATGTGAGTCTAAAAAACAGGGATAGGCTCCAAGCAAGTGGATCCATCAGGACTGTCATTCAGGATGGTCTGGGAACGGTTTTCTCAAGAAGACTAAAGTTCCAGCAGCAGGAAAAGAGTGTTTCATACTTTGTTGTGATTTTATGTTTGGTTTTTTTTTTTCCTGAAAACTTACTACTGTCATACAGAGAACCATCTAAACAGGGTGAAGATCCAAACCATGAAGGAAACAAGACACGTGGCAACTATTTGTGCTGTTCCCTATTAGATTTACCTATGTGGCTCTTACATTGGAAGACCAGCAGAAAAGCAGTTACTTGCATCTATCTGATGATGGTAGTTGTCACCTACATGTTTTACGTATAAATACAGTGATTTTGTTTCCAGGCTGAGACCAACAGCTGACCAGCCCACTATTGGCATAGAAAAAGCCTTAATTCCATCTATTGCTCTGCCTTCTAACATACACCCATCATAAAAACAAGACTGGATTCAAGCATGGCCCCTCGTGCTGAATTGTCCATTCCCTCTAAATAAGTTTTAATTCAGTTTGCCATTTATCTGCAATATTCTGAGAACAGCATTTTCTACACAGACAAAAATGTATGCAGACCAAAACAGGAAAGAAGAAAAATTCCAAACTGACCACTTTTAACTCCTTTGTCTCCATGTACCCTTGGGCACCTGGAGGAGGCTACACAACCTAAATCCTACTGACTAGCAGGAAGAGGAGCTGAAACTACCTAATAGTAGGCAGAAATACTGCTGGGAAAGGCTGATGAGGCAACCAAAGCCTAATCCAAGGTCTAAGAGCAGTTTTGTCCTAATTCTGTGGATTTTGACACAAAGCCTAACACAGTCCCTGCTCTGTAAGCTACTTAAGGACATGCCTGGTGGTAAATGAAAGTCAAAAGGACTACTGGTGTCCTTGAAGACAAGCACACATTAAGGGAGGCTGGAGCTGGTTTCCAGCTCTACTGACCATGAATCTGATGCTTCTGAACAGAGCTGAACTCAGCATTGCTCCAATAGCTCAGAAATGAGGGTGATACTGGTTGTGAGAGGCCTCCTGTTGCTGCTTAAGCTGTTGACATTGGCTCGTTCCCAGCTGCCCCTGGATCAGTTTCAGCACCTCCCCATCCCTCTGCAGCAGCTCCTCACAGGCTTCAGGCTCCTGTGTCCACACACACCTTGACCACCTGAATCTTGTGAGCTGCTTACCAGAGGCATCACCCCCTTCACCACAATGACATCAGTGGAGACACCTGTCTTCAGTACAAATATGATGAGGCTATGGCTGGTAGGGGTCTTTCATGATGGCCTTGGAGCCTGCCTCACATGAATCAAGCTCTTCCAGCTTTCCCCACCAACTCTGGAAATATGCCCAGTGTTCTTGGTCAGACTCAGTCTTTGTTGGTGTGTGACAGAAAACGTCATCAACCCTCTTCTACGGAGGCACCTGAGGTCACTTATTTTGCATTGTCATGGAAAGAGCAGTTTTGGTAAGTAGGATGCAGGCTTCAGCCACCTCTAATCTGAGAGTGGCTTAAGTGATCAGTGTAAACTACCACGGATTTGAAACTTAACATTCTGCCTATGAGTTGCAAAGGATGAAATATGGTTTGGGGAAAGGAAGCAGGATTTTAAACTCAAAGGCACATGGTTATTGTTTGCGAAATTCCTTGCTACATGTGATATCAGCAAAGCCAAAATGCCTTCAAGAAGCAGAATCTGTATAAATAATTCACAGTGCCATTTTCCACTACAGCTGGAGACAACAGTGCAATCTCTATAGCACATCTTCATTGAACATCTTTGCAGCATTTGGTTGTAGCACACTTTGGGAGTTCCTTATCTCCCAATTCAAGATTTCCCTGTGACTTTGGCTGCCTCACCCATTACTTTAATATGTAAAGACTTATCTAGGTCAGGAAACTAAACCTGCTGTAACATGCTTTTGATCTAAAGTGGACCTGACATTTCTCCAGGGTACCTAGGGTGAGGCAGAACGATCAGCTGGGAGTCACTTTTCTTTTCTAGACATACCAGAAAATTTAAATCTGTGTGAATGGCAGTCAGCCAGACTATGCAGAATTAGAAAATTGCTCTCTAAAAATCTACTGTTTTTAGAACCTATAAGTCCCTTGACTGCCTCCGTCTGTTTGCAGGACATCGACTCTGAATTCAGAGCTCAGCAAAGTCTCTTTATGGACTGTGCTGTGCACATGAGAGCACTGAGGACTGGCATACCCATTGTTGGAACTAGCTGTGTTCAGGGGGAAGGGGCATAAAAGACACAGGAAGGCTGCAGAGCAACACAGATGTTGTTCCAACCCCTCTGCTCCTGGACCCCAAATCCCACCATCAAACCAACAACCACCCAGAAAAGGTGAAAATTAAATATATGGCTTTGGATAAAACTTCGAAGGTTAGAGACTGAACAATAGTGGAACAAATGCCAGATTTATAGATTTAAGCTCTTTTAGATGATCTAATACTGAGCTAACTTTTAATGGGGCAGCTCTAGCATTCACAGAGAGACTTGCCACTTTCATGCAAAGTAGCCAGGTACTGGTGTTCAGACAATTCTACCCAAGGGATTTTGGGGCTAGAAGAGCAAGGGAAGAAAAGGGAAGGATCTATTTTAACTGGTAATAACTCTTAATAGGGCAATAGGAACTGCAAAGAAACATGTTGTTTAAAGGCTCAGCTGAAAAAAAGGAGGTGTTTCCCCCTTTCTCTCACCCTTCCATTAGGGTTGCATTAGGGTTGGGTTCTTGAGTGTGATGGAAGTTACCCTCCAAAGTCCGTCATTTGAATGTTAAATTACTTAATGGTACACTGCTTGAGTATTTCTGCTGTGAAAAAAGGTCTGGCAGATGTCCACATTGGTTGCTATTTTTGTCTTGCTGAGGATTAAAGTTGTACATCCACTGCAATCATCAGAGCAGAAGATTTCATGTTAGCTGAGGCATTTCTATAGTGCTGACTGCAGGTGCAGATGTAAAAGTGAAAAATAAATAATCATTCTGCTACTTTTCTGTGGGTCTAGAAATTGACAATCACAACTTCCTCACAGGCATATCTATTCCAGTATGTGCAATTTATTTGAATGCTTGCGTATGAGCTGTAAGCAGCTGCATCCCACTGAAGAAGGGGGAAGCACAAGTCTAAGCTGACTGTGTCAATCTCTGGTTTGAGAGTCATCCTTGTTTTCTTTGCTGGAGCTGTAGACCATTCCTCAGGCTTGGTGCTTCCACTGCTAATATGATGCTGCTTGCATCATCACTGAGAGCCAATCAAAGGACATCCTTAATTGGGGTCAGGAAAGCCCCAAAGAAAAAAAACCAATCCTCTTAAAATACAAGACAGGGACTTTCTTATCTATTTTCTTAGGCCTTTATGAATATAGTGCTGCCACAGCCGCTGATCCAATCCCAGTGCAATATTAGATGCTTCCATTTAGTAGAAGCTACAATAACTGTCTGTTGAGATTTGGAACATCATAGCAGACATAGGTTTGCCCTTGATTTCAATGAAAGCTATATGAACCTTCCCAGCTAAAGAGTTTTTAAAGAGTTTTATGAGAAATACTGTAACAAAAAAAAGATCAGTTTTCTGAGTGTACTGTTTCATATGCTGTTTTTATATTGCATGGAAAACAAAATATACCAAAGGCATAAGAAATAAAAATGAGGTATCTCAAAATAGCTTAGTTTGAGTAACACTCCATCACTCTGACTTTCATCCTCATTTGGAATGAAGAGTCATTTTGAAACCTGAGCCTGAGTTACAGGACAAAAATAAGACTTTTACCATCGGGGAAATTACACACATATATAGTTTCTACCCCAAACTGACAGGTGTGTTATTGACTCTTCCTGGGAACAACTTCAGGCATCCTCTGACATTCTGGGATCCTGTGATGTGCTTTAATAACCAAAAGAGGGGATGGGAGTGAGTGTGGTGAGGTTTTTTTCCAGTGCACAGACAAGTGTGGTAAGCAGGAAGACCTACAGCTCTGTGCAGAGATCAGGGAATCAGGAATACAAAGAAGAAGCTCTCTGCAATTGAGGATGTAGCTGGGTAGTAGGATAAGGCATGGAAAAAGGAAAGCCCAGGGCACAAAATCTTTCAATAAAGTGCTAGAGAAGAGACAGGTCTGTGGTGAAAAGAAAGGCTGTGGCAGGAGAGTCTCAAAACCTGTAAAAAGTGCTTGGATATGCAGAAGAGAAAGAGGCTGTCATTCCTGCAAATCAGTTAAAAGGATTATGAAAGTGATTGTGAATGGGTCAAGTGGATTTAAGGAGGGAAAACTAGCTCTGAAGACAAGAAACCTCACACCATGTGTCAAAGCACCAGAACCTGGTAAACGTTTTCTCAGAGAATGAAAAACATTGAATTATTTTAATTTGGGAGGTACCTCGTCTACAGAGAGTGGGTAAAGCTCCATGTGTGCCCTCTGCGCCAGTGCACTGGCAGTGAGTCGAGGGCAGGCAAGCACTGCTGGGGCCAAGGGACGAGCATTCTCCAGTAACTCTCTCAGAGTCATCCTTTAGGGTTGAGATTACAGCTTTGTGTTTTTCTCCCAAATTCCCAGGGATACTGACTCCTTCATTAACACATATATGTATTGCTATGACTTGTTTAATATTCATTTCTGCCTGTCCCCCTGGCACTATTATTCAGGCTTTATGATTAAGAATTAAGTCTGTGATTCCCTCAGATGGCCCAAGTCGATAAGCTGCTATGGTCATTTTTACTGTTTCTGCACAGCAAGACTGTTATTTTTTTTTGTTTTCTTTTTTATGGCTCATAATGTTTCTGTTTAAAAAGTGCAGCTTTACAGAAACTCCCAGTTCTGTTTCCCACCCCACTCCCTACATCAGACACCAATGCACTTCTTTGCCCTGAAGGATCTGTTTCTCGTTTATCCACAGCATTTTTGGGGGTAAATGTAATCTACTACAATTAAAAAAAAGACCCAAACAACTTTTCTTACACTCTTTGTTAGGATGTGCTGCGTAGTTTTGGCTCGTCTTCGGGCAGGACTACATGCTGCAAAAAGAAGAACAGGGACATGGTCAGCTTGCAGTGGAGGTGGACACACGCCTCTAAAACTCCTCTGTGAAAATACACTGGGGGCACAGTGGAGAGAGAGAGGGGAGAAGAAAGGGTTTAAGGAAGATTCCAGCTGAAATAACCCCCTAAAAAGTCCTTTTTAGGTCTATATTGTATGCTCTAATTATAGCATACATACATCTGTCAGCTTGGGACAGCAGCCTATCCCAAAGTTTCTGCATAGGCTTCCAGGAGGAACCCATCTTCTCTTTCCACAGTTTTGATCTGACCTCCTACTTGCTAATATTTCAGAAGGAATTGTATACATTAACTTGAAGAGTTCTATAATTATATCTAGTTAGGGACTTTATCAATAAGCTCAAACTCCCTCATGATATCATTTCACTTTTACTGCATGATGTCCAAAGCACAACATGTGCACTAAGCCTAATATTTTCTTTTTCAAGCCTCAAAATGACTATTCAGTTCTTTAACTTGGGACATTTTGCTTAAAGTCTGTTTCTCTATTTTATTTATTAGACCCATGAAGACACCAGAATCATAGAAACACTAACCAATAGACACACAAAATGCCTAGTTCATAAGCCAAGTTTTTGGCTGGACTGAAGTGATTGGTTTTGGGTGAGGGTTTTATTGGACAAAGTGAAGGTTATTTAAACACTTGTTGTTTGAGTTAGAATTGAAACTGGCTGGAAAGGCTCTGTGATACTACCAGCACTCTCTCATCATATATTACCCTTCCCTGTGTTCAGGCTATGGTGCTACAGGGTTTAGCAGACAGTGACAGGAATAGGCTTGCAAAAACCTGCCAAATGTGGAGAACTAACTCCAGTTCTAAAGGCTGACTCTTGGGGCAAGGCATGTGAATGGGGGTTTCCTATTCAGGTTCTGTGTATAGTCCAAAGGCTTTGAAGAGCCAGGAAGGTTTTTATGGGATGACTGGTGACTCCTACTCCCCAGATGAGCTTTTCTTTACGTTGTTGGCACACATCTAACTCCAGAAGTTGCAGTGTTTATCACTGCTATGTATTAATGTTTGCAGAGTTTTGAAGCTGTGGAAGCAGCTGGAGGTCATCCAAGGCTGCTGGTTACTGCAGCCAAACTGCTCTCCTCAGATGGCAGGAATAACAAGGGACTGGGCTTTCCAGGGCTCCAGTACATGCAGAGCTGGCAATAAGACCAAAGTCACTCTTCCTAGACAGATTGTGTACGTCTAACAGCCACCCCTCCACACCTCAGTGAAGGTAGAAGTACTGAGCTTTAGGACCCCACTGGAGAGAAAGTTCTGGCCTCTGCTCTGCCCATAGTGAAACAGGACGGGAACATGGGAGGTGAACAGTCTTGCCCAGGGTCCCTGTGAGTGGCCCATTGCAGTACAGGGCATTTCCACACTGAACTCATCACAAGTAAGTTATCTGCCTGTTTAGAGCTTGAAAGTGTGCTAAGCTGACAGTTCAATTACTCTGTTGTGCATGGTGCAGTATCCTCAGGGATCCTTGCTGTCTCCTCCTGCAGGACACATTTTATATTTTAAACCACAGTGAGTGTGGAATGAGAGCCAGAAAAACATAACAAAGGTGGTTTGGTAGGGTTTTTATCCCTAAGAATATGTTGCAAGTTGTTTCTGAAGCTGCTTCAATCATCTTTACTTCTGGAATTTCATCACATGAGGACTAAACTAGTTGCACATGAACAAAACACTCAAGTGCAAAAAAGTTTAGTGGTGCAAGTAATTATCTTCTTATCTCTCTGGTATTTTATCTATTTTACCAGACAGTGAAAGGAGCACAACTTATAGAGATTTCTACCAGAAAGCAAGTGCTGTTGTAGCTACCCAGGTTGGTGCACAAGGAACAACACATAAATGTGCCTAACAGTAATAAGTCTGCATATTTTCAGAGTACTTATCCACAGTTGAACTCACTGCCTGTTGTCCGCCAGAACGAGTGGCAAAAGGCTTACAGGGGCTGAAGAAAGGCAAGGCATGAAAGGGAAGTCACAGCACCAGCAAACATGCAATTACTTGAACAGCCATTGAAAGAGGAGTGAATCGCAGAGGTAGCCAGAAGTGACCCACTTGCGGGGGAACACAATGGCAGCAATGCAAACAGTGGGGCTGAGGGGCTGTCCCTGCAAACACGAATTTCTGCAGAGAGTGGGAGAAGGAAGGGAAGAACGAATCCTTGCAGAGGATGTATCTGGATTTGCCTGCAAAAGGATATTTGTATGTACAGCCCAGCTTTCGGGCAACAAATACAATTACAGTGATGTTTCATTTTGTCATTTCCATTTATATTGCAAAATGAAGCAGCTGAGAGCTTATGCTCACAGCTTGCAAGTAAAGATCTGATCTGGCCCCAGAATTTGTTTTCCCTGCTTTTCCCTGCTTTCTTGTTGCTGAAATATGCAGCCATTGAATTTAAACTAATTTGTTCAATCAAATGGAGGCTGGGCTTTGTCCGGTTCTTACTCTTCATTAGAAGCAATTAATGTTAATCATGCATTCATTTCCAGGGCATGGCTTTGGAAATGGTCCACTTATTGAGCCAGCAGACTTAAATTCAACATTCATGCAGTTCACCCACTTCATCTGAGCTGCTAACTGCTCGCAGAACTTAATTCTCTTTTCTATTACACAGAATAGCCACACAGTTGCAAGCTGTCACTTTAGCAGTTACCTCATAGGTACAGCAACACCGATTCCAGATCCCCCAATTTTGCCAGTGCAAACATTTTACACAGCCACAGTGTCGAAGCACCTGCACGCATTAACTGGAGAAAGCGGCGGCGAGCGCTGGGCTGCAGGCAGAGCAGGGCACGCAGCACAGAGAAGCTGCTCACTTCAAAGATTTCCCCATTGCTAAACATCCCATCCTCCTGAAAGACAACACCGTAGTCGTTGTTATATGTCGATGTACTCACATTTGGATGAAATCACAGTGGTGAAAACTTCTAAATTTTCATCGCTGCAGCTGTAAATCTGGTGCATTTTCCACGTCTTCCTACTGACTGCCTTTCAGCTTCATGCAACCGCTGTGAACTTCTGGTAAATAGGTTTCACTAATCCAATCTGGCTCTGTGATCATTGTCCAGATCTACAAAGGACAGACTGATGCTGTGATCTCATCTCATTCCATATTCTTCATTGCAACATTTTCTGCTCCCATCTGCCTTCCTATGAATAATATTAACACACAGATTTAATTTAGCTGTTACTTAAGCCCCTACTCAGATAGGAGCATTTTATGTCTCCTTTTACCAGTGTGGAGAGTCCTCTGCAATAAATAGCTAATAATTAAAATCTAATCTATAGGCAAACAAATGCTTACAGAAGTAATGCAAGGATTTTTTTTAAATGGTTTGTGTACCTTAACACATTTATCATAAAATTTTGCTTCTTCCATATAATGAGGAGTTTATTCTAGGTGTATTAAAAAAGGCATTTTGTGCTTTACCTTTTGATTTCATGAATAAGTACCAGAATTCTGGGTATTTCAAAGGAAAACTTCAAATGCAGAGTATTAAGAAGGACACATTGGGCAGATGCGCATAGGTCTCTATGCCCACTACACTTCTGTGGTTGCAGAGGGACAGCAGGTGGCTTGGTCATAGATGGATTCCTACATGACTTGTTGGTTCTGGGGCCTAATCCCATATTTATGCACTTCAATAAAGCGTCTTCTTGCCAAAGCTTTTCATTCCATAATGCTCCCATCAGAAATTATTCCTTTCCACCTCTGTGGATATCAGCCCCCTCAACTTCTGGTGACTTACTGCTGCCATGGACACCTAATACAGAAAATTTTGCCTTGCAGGCTCCAGCAACTGATGTAGTAGGAACACTTTCAAGTGTGAATAATGATATTAAATTATATCAGTCTAATGAATAGCCTTCATTACTACCACGTGTGTGTCTAATTAACACAAAAACAAGAGCTGTCTTCTCCTGTATTAGAGGTCTGCCACCAACAGTCTCAGACGGAAAGTGCCAGTGAACATGGGCTGTCACTGTCATATTGATGAACATTTCTTATTTGAAATAATAATTATTGCTCAAATGCACATCCTGAGGCTGGAAGCATTTTGGTTGAGTGGAAGGCATCACTGTTTCAGGAAAGCAACGAGGGAAGAGAAACTGTTATCTCTTGTCACCTCTCAGGGCAGGGTCCTGCTGTCCTGGAGTAGCAAATCCATTGAGAGACTCGGGGCATTGTCCCAGGAAACCGTGTTGTGCTTGAAGCGGGCAGTGGGACAGCAATATAATCAACCAAAAGTTCAATTAGTTTTTGATTTATTGCGCCACATGTTCTGCTTGTATGACTGATGTCATTAACATCAGGCTCGGCTGGCACATTCATCTGTCCCTGCCCGGCTGCCTCTGAAGGCGCACGCACTCAACAGATGGGGAGCTGCACGGGCGCGAAGGCAATTGTTTACCCCCCTATTGTTCCTGTGTCAAGCAATCAAACCAAATCTATTACCCACCGTGAAAAAGATCAGCGCACCGTCCATTCAGCAGTGAATGGGGCAGAGGCGGTTATGCAGGAGGCTTTAAATCTTTCAAAAGGATAAAAAAAATAATAATGAAGACCAACACTGAATAGTCGATCAAAAAAAAAAAAAAAGCTATAACAAGTCTAACCCACTCTCTTTTTCACCTTCAGATATTCAGAGTCCTGTGAGAAGATGGGCACTTCTGGATCCGAGTCATTGTTTTCCTAATTCTAGGTAGGACCTAAAGATATTTTCAAATCATAGATGAGGTTTAACGTTAGAACAAGTATTGGGTGCTTCATGCTGTCGAGGGGTGGTGGGGATGTAGACACTGAAGGGAGACTCAAGAGCTTGCTACCAGCTGGCATTCACTGTGTTACAGGGTAGGTAAGCCTTGACCACATTTACAAGGCACAGGATGCTCTGGGAATGAATCACTCTGTACCGAGAGCTGATAAAAGGCTCTCACATCACTTTCAGAGAGAAAAATAGGGTTTTGGAGGGCACATATAGTATCTCACATCAGGGATCTTGATCTAGGAATAAATTTTCCCCTGAAGTTTGCTGCTTTATTCTGTCCAGATTTTACAGGGTAGTCGAGCACTATGAATGCCCAGGCTTTTGCAGGAAATCTTAATGTGGCTTCAAGATAAGGACTTGCATGTATTGGGCTATGTATTCTCTACCTGTCTGTGAAATATTTTGGGAAAATGTCCTGGTTTAGCTATAAAATAGGCGTAATAATACCTGCCAAGGAAGTGTACTACAAAGCTTGTCTGCATGCTACCTGCTGAAGAACAGCAGGCAGCAATTTTAGTTTTGAGGGAAATACCCTCCTTAATGCTCAAGATAGGAACTGCTTGCACATAAAATTTCATATGGTGTCACCCTTTAGCTCCTTACTCACCTAGCAAGAGTCCAGTCCGTGGTGGGAGCAGGAAACCAAAAAATTTTTGACTCCATGAATTGTTGTTTTGTTCCACAAACTACATAAAATATCTAGAGACCAGGCTCAAATTTTTTCCTCATTGCTAAAGAAAATTAATAAGCTATTAACTTAATTCATATGGTGCCACTGCAGCCATGAGAAGACCCAAAGAAGTTTTTGCACTGGGGTATATCTTTGGCTGAAGACTCCAAAGCAAATGTTGAATCCAAGTTCCTCACTGTGGGCTGTGATACAGAAGTTTACCAAATAGCTGAACTCTCTGTGTTGACAGTAAAGGATCAAAACATTTGCTGGTGCATGAACAAGGTGACTAAAGGTGAACAGGGACAACTGAGGAGGAGGAGGAGGAGGAGGAGAACTCAGGACACAAGAACAGACATATGGTGTCTGACAAAACACCCCTCTAACCTTATCTGCAAGTCTAGGACAGGGAAGGTATTTGATTCTTAGGAACGTGGGTAGAAAATAGGCAAAGGCGGAGAAGAGATGTTTGCTGAGGGTGAGAGAAAAACAACTGTTGAAAACAGGAGAAGGCTCAGTGACCCTTGTAAACATGGCAGAAAATCCCATAAACTGGTGAAATGTCCCTCAAGGGAGGTGGCAAGGGTGCTTTTCCCAAGGGCTGAAACAAGGGAAGAAACAAGCGCAGGCACTTGTCCTGTTTACCAAGTATGCCAGAGCTGATAAACTTTAAAGGAACCAATCAAATAAACAAATCAAATACAGTTACAAAAACTGTAATTAAAAATGTGAGTGATTTAAGTATGGGAAACCTCTAGACCTTATTTATCCTGGCTTCTGTGAACAAATTAATCCCTTTGCAGCACAGCATTCTTCCACTGAAGTTAGTAGGAAGCATCCAAGTACTCTCAGCGTAGGCAAGGAATATTGCCAGGGGATTCCCTGGCCCACAGAGGACAGAGCTCTTCCCAAGGCAGGTCTCTGGCTTCTCCGTGGATCTCGTTGTGTAAGAGGCAAATCTAATCTGTACTGAGCCACTTGAGCCTATTTCTTACCGTTAGCTGGGCAATATGATAAGGATAAACCACAGATATTTTTGGAACAGGATTGTGAACCAGAGTGATCCACAGATAACCATTTAAAAATAAGATCGGATAAAACATGCATGCTGCAGCAACTACTCTAGAACACTTCTGTGTGATGCAATGCCAACACCATTGTTTTGTGGAAGGAAAATAGCTTTGTTTCATGTTAGGGCCACAGAATTGCATCTGCAAAGGACTGAAAAGGAAAATCAACAAAAAAAGCAAAACAGAAAGTGAGCTGCTCATACACAATCTGTTATTTTCCTCTAAATGAAAGGAGTAGAGAGACAGATCCACTATCAATAACTTCACCTCACACTTTTAGCAGACTGCAAATCTAGTTCAAAATTGAAGTAGCACTCCATGGCTGAAAGGTCTGTGAATAAGTAAAGAATTTTCAAAAGTAACATTTGAATCTGCATCTGGCTAGGAGCTGCTGTAACAGGTTTATCCTGAATGGGAATAAGATTTAAGAAATTTACAAAATGTTTTGAACTTTAAATTCACTGCAGGGAACCAGGAGAGAGAAATGCAAGACCTGTTCAGTTTAAAAAGACTGAACAGACTTTTAGCACAGACTTCTCTGCTAATCAGGAGAGGAAATACCAGCCAGACCTGGAAGCCAGGCTGAAAGCATCCCCCCACTAGTTACAGAAAGATATTGCAGGATCCTGAAAAAAGAAAAAAAACCTGCACAAGTCTGGTTGGCTTCTCTTAAAAAAGTTACATATAGATAATTGGGCATTCACAAATTTGCCCTAAGCTTGTAAAACACACTTGAGTAAGTCCATACGATGATTATCAAGAAACACAATGGCCAGCACTGTAAGGTTCAAGTCCCGCAGAGCTTGTGCCAGCAGAAGGGATTGCATTAAGCCACTATTAAAGCTAGGGCCAGGCTGAGCACGTGGAGGCTTAACAAGCTTTCATATACTGGTGATGTACGGGTAATCCATAGAAAGCATTAAAAATGTCAACAGAGGAGTGATATGTCCAAACTGGGCTGTGACAAGAATACCTTATTAAGACGCTAAACTTCAATTATATTTGTCCTTGATTTATTAATTTTTCAAGCTAATTGATCAGTGAGGTCTATATTCCCCAGGTAAAGCACTGTGATTTTTGTATGAGGTTTTTTTCGCTCCTGATTTTTTCCTTTAGAACATTTTAAGATTATTTTTACTATTGGCTCCTGCTATGAACATAAATGTTTTTGGGCAAACAAGCTTGTCCTGTGGTTCCTGGATTTATGCAGTTGTAGCCCTCTTGCTTCAGCTGTATATGCAGTAAAACCCACTGCTTGGCTAACCAGGCAGAGAATACTTAGGATTTCTCCAATGGATAAGTCTAAATAATAAGGCAACCTGAACTGTCACCTTACATGTCTCGAGTGTGTCCTCACACAGCCATCAAGCTCCTTTTGCCACATGCAACGCATGTGCTTTGTGAGGATGAAGGTCTTTGGAGGGTATCAGATGGCACTGCCTACTCTGGCTCAAGTTCTGTGTGGAAATAAGATTAAATTTAAAACAAGGATCATCATTATTGAAACTCAGAGACCCCAGTTCTAGAAACTTAGAAAATAGGAAGAAGAAGCTGCACTAAAGGCACAGAAGCAGGATCAAATTTGTCAGTCCCCTTTTGATCCAGATGTCAGCTGTGGGCCTGTGTGAAGTGGCACAATTGCATAAGAGATGGCACAGCGACAGAAGAGGTTTAAGAACAGCACCAGTACAGAATTGCCGTGTCTTTGAAATGTGAGAGCTTTGAGGTAGCTTTTGTGCAACCATTACATCACATGACCACAGAGGATACCGGTATGAGTCTGAGGGTGGAAACTCGGGGACTCCCTCTGATGCCAATTATCCTAAAAGAGTTCTTGCAGAGATGAGACGGTTTATCTGATCTCCCTGCTGGTTTGGTCTTTGTCCTCCCTACTGATGCTGCCAAGAAGGGGTGTCAAAGATCTTCTGCTGTAAGTACTTGACTTGTTTGTAGAAATCTGATTAAAGTAGATCACTTCAGATAACAAGAGGAATTAATGCTGCAAATACATAGGAGAGGATTTTCAATCTCATAAGCTACATAGAGGTCAGTACTTTTCAAGTCACGCAGCAGCCTCTGAGATCTCTGATTTTCGCAGAACTGATGATCTTTACTTGTCCTTTTCCTCTCTCCTGTTAGCCTTTACACTTTAGCATTTATTAATTCATTTCTACTTATAATCTGTTCTGTTACTCTGCCCAGTACGAAGAAAGTACTGTACAGAGGTAACCCCAGGAGACAGAAAACCAAAAGGGAACAGGAAAGAGTTTTTGTGGGCTTTGCAACGGACGTGGCACGTTCCCCTTAATAACGATATAGGTTTAGATTCCTATCTTTCAGGATTTTACAATTTTTTAAAAATGCATATTCTCATCTTAGGTGTCCCCCTGAAGTCTGATGTTTCTATATATTCTCAGTTCTGTCAGCCAAAAGTAGTAGACTCCTAGATCCTAGCACTTCAACTTTTTCTCTCTCTCTAGTGTGCAACCACATTGTATATTCAGCCTCAATGTCTCAGCTGTGAACAATTGCATGTAGATGTCTGCACACACATCAGTTTTTCCCAATGCCCTTCTTGCTGTGTGCATGCAGATGTCTCCTGTGAAGCACATACTTAGACCTGTAAGTCCCATCAGCTGACCCAGTGCTGCCTTGGTGTTTTTAGCTCAGCTCTGTTAGGTAGGTCCCCGAATTGTGCTTTATGGTTTGTGACATTATAATTTCTGACATGAGAAGTCACAAATGGTTACTTTACTATGAAAATCTGCCCGTTAGCTCTGTGCTCACTTTTACCAACTGAGGAGTCCTAATTTTAGGACTTTCATTTCAAATACAAGTAGAGTAGTTATGAAGTACACCAGCTTGACTATACCAAGAACTAACCTCGGGAGATGCCTACATTAAGGCTGTGGGATGTGTTACACTAGGATGTCCCAACTGCCAGAAATGCAATTGGTGCCACTAGGAGCATGTCTGAACAGGACCCACACACTCCAGAGGTGGGAGCAGAGGCTGCAGCCTTCTGGAACTGAACACCAAAGTGCCACCACTCCCAACACAGCACCGGCACGGTTTCAGCCCTTCCTGGGGAGGGACTGATTCTCTGAAACAAGTGTTACAGAGGCTCTGAGGTTTTACAGTGCAAGGCAAATGCAGTTCAGGTTCTGTTCATGTTAGTTCCTATTTCTCGCTGCTTGGATAAGCACGTCGTGACAGCTTTCAAGAGGCAGGGACCTGTCCGTTGGAAAATGGATTATGACCACGAACTCTTGCACATAAACTACTGAGTAATCATCTAATGGTCACTAGCGAGACACCCTAGGTCTGTGCTGGTGACCTAGAGGTGAAACAACTTTCTTTGTCAGTCTGAATCCCTGAAGAATTCAGATTCCTGACTAGGGCGGGGGGGGAAGTTCTGATCTAAACCACCATTAATCTTTCTTAAAGTGAAAAGGTCAGAAGAGCAAGTTATTCAATGTTAACTGTTTCTTTATGCCATCAAAAAAGCTTCTTTATTTCCAATGCTGTCTTAAAATATGCAGCAACACTTAAACATCCAAACTATCACAGTGTTTTTTTTGAAAGTGATGTCAGCTTTTAGATAAATTACAAAGTCCATACACAGTGTCAGCCCCCCACAGCTGTGTCCATAACCATACCAACAATGCCACACAATGTTTTCCTTAAATCCCATAAAGGCAAGCGACAATGCCAAAGAATGAAGCAGTAACGCATTAGAGCTGCTGACAATCAGTCTTTAACATGTGTTATCTGTTTGACTGCAGGTGTAAATCAGCATTTCAATGTCAAGTTGCTAATTTAAGGCTGTATGGTCAAACATCCAGAGCACTCAGAAAAGGCACAAGTGCACTGTTAAAATAGGTCAAAGTCACT
The DNA here is from genome assembly GCA_013396735.1 of Grallaria varia. Taxonomy (NCBI): domain Eukaryota; kingdom Metazoa; phylum Chordata; class Aves; order Passeriformes; family Formicariidae; genus Grallaria; species Grallaria varia. The sequence continues at coordinate 194,235 of VWZG01009712.1, forward strand.
GCAGGTCAGGCAATCCAGAGGAAAAGTTCCCCATCAATAAACCAATTTGTCCTATGATATGTATATTCCATGATACAGTAGTATTAAATTAAACATTTAACAGGAGCTCAGACTACAGTGTTGACACAACCAACATTCTGTCTCTGCCCAGCTGACTTTGGCTGTGCACATGCTGCCGGTGTACATGACCACAGAACCAAGCTGTGTGGTTCTACAGGGTGACATGAACTAACATGTGAATTATGTCGAAAGGATACAAGTCATGTTTCCTCTGCTTTCACTTAACCGTGCCACCTCATGGATGTCCATTAATTTTTCCCCTTTAATTTCCATATTCAGAGAAATAAGGAAACTACCTGCTGCCATTTGCTGTACAGAGTTCTCTGAAAATGGAGTACATGTAATATTTCAATAGAAACCAGAGACTGAAAGTACTTTTTTTTAATTCCCCCCCCTCTCCTATTACTAGGAAAGCAGTCATGCTAAGAACCTGATTAACATTCCACTGAGTTGTGTTACATGGTTCTTCCTCTTATTACTTGGCTGCAAACATTTCCTACCAACTCACTCATGGCAGCTGTTTCTGTACAATGAGGAAAGAAAAGAAATTGAATGGCATTTTAGTGGATTATTTAATGGAAGACTGGAACTGGCAAAATATAAAACAGCATTCAGAAACATTGCATCTAAGGTAACTGTAGCCTTCCTAATGACAGCCCAGGTTTTGGACTTTTTTTTTTTTATGTCAGTTTCACTGAGAAATTCAGAGCAACAGTAGAAGCTTCTGCTTATTTTCATGGACCTCTACACATAAAAAACACACACTAAACATTTTGTAACAAACTGACCCTGCATAATTTCTCATATGTACATGGCAACCAAATGTGTAAATGGAGCTGAGATCTCTGCAAATTCAGTCACTGACAGTCCTACCACACCACTGCTCAAAGAGAAGCCTCTTCTCCTGTAGATGGCCTGGTGGTACACCAAAGATTAAAGCAGGTCTTGAGGCAGGATTAGCAGGGGTGGGTTGGTGTGGAAAATCCTCCTCTCACTGCTCAGGGCTGACACTGCAGCATACAAGCAGTTGGTGTACTGCTGAGTGAGCTACAGCTCCTGCAGAGACCAGGAAAATGGTGGCATCACTTTCTGCTTTCACTAGCTGGTGTTTGGATTTAAATTAAGTACCTTTTCATTTAGGAAGCACAGGGATGGTCTGAGGAAAAACGGAGACCCTACCTTTAGGCTTCCTGTTGCATTGCTTTAGGTTGCCCTTGTCCCTTCTGCACAGACATGCTTAATGCAGTGATGGATTTATTATGTTGGAGCTGCTGAGTCTGAGGCACACTGCACATGTCCTAGAGCACTGTGATGCTTAAGCAGATTTACTCGGGGGTTACGGAAAGGGCCGAGACAGAGCTTGGCTGTGTCCCTTAACCACTGCACTTTCTCATCCATTTTTTCAGGTCTCAAGGGGATGGAAAGCCAACCACAAGAGAGAGATGACAGCCTTGGCACAGGATGGAGCAACAAGGTGAGCATACGCAACCTACCTGTAGTTTCTTCCAAGTTTATTCACATGGGAAGATGGTGAGTTTTGCAGATTCAGACATATTGGCTATATACTTTTTGCTTCATTGTCTTTTTGCTTTAAATGCTAGTAAAACTGGCACAGGAATGAAAAAAGGTAAGGGAATAGAGGGGACAGAGAAACTACTGTACCAGCTGCTCTCATTTCTATTAATCCCAAGCAGAAACACTACAAGCTCTACTTTGTGAGGGAAGTGGAGTGGGCTTTCCATTTGTGTACTCCAGGTAAAAATATAACTACTGGTAAACTACTTTCACCAGCACTTCACATGCACTTGTTCATACTTGCTCCCCAGAGCTAATCTTATCAATGTAGATGGACCGAGTTAGTAACCAGATAGGCCTGGTTTTATTTTGTGTTTGCCTGCACAGAACTCAGAGAATACACAACCAAGGAAGAGAAACAGCAGGTGAACGTCAACAGCAAGAATCAAGAACGTGATAACTCCTACTCTAACAAGAGTCCCTAAAGCCTCTTTAAACCATCCTTTTGTCATGACTGAATAGCTGACATTTATGCTTACTTAAAACCTATTAAAAAACCGTGGTCTATATAGACTGGACATTTGTTCCTCTTTATATAGAGACTGACAAATCCTTTTATATAGTAACAGCTGTTTAAGGCAGAAAGTAAGTCTTTGACCCCACAAGGAAGAGGAGTGATTCAAATGTACAAGGACAGTGTTGTCATGAAATATGTAATAATACTTAAAACTCTGTACTGATTATGCAGAAAGAGTCTTAAGTGTTCACAGAAATACTGTGAAGCAGTTCGGATGCTTTTGTTTTTGGAACGCCTCTGAGAATGTGTCAGTTTTCGTCCATGATACAGTGGTTTTGGCTGCACAGTGCCAAGCTCACCAGCCAAGTGACTGCCCGAGAGGAATCACTACAGTCCATGAAGCTAGTGAAAGCCTCCTTCTCTGGTTTTGGTTCATAATTACTTTGTAAGATTGAAGTAAACATGACAGAGGTAAACACTGTTCTCAAGCACTTTCAAACAAACTTGTGTTTATTTTTATTTGCACTTCAGTGTCATCTAGAAACAATAACAGATCCATCACAGAGGGCTTGAGTAACAGAGCAGTAACAGGAGCCACAAGAACAAGCTGCCCAGATTTCATACAAATGCCCAATCACTGCTGGGCACTCACAATGACAGTGCCACCCCAGCTCCCCATACTTTCCATGCCAGACTCATGCACAAAATTTGTATGCAAGATACAGATGCACTTGACCAACAATGTTGTTTCAGTACAAAGTAATTTAGTAAGATAACACATGAAAAACCCTGCGTAACTCTGCAGTTGTGAATAAAACCACAATTGCCCATGAGTCAGGGTGTGACTCCCTGTCACATTACTGCTATTTGAAAGACAGCACTGTGGGGTGACACGAGCTCCCTTGACTTTTCATCAGAACATCTACACTAGTAACTAACATTTGTAGGTGGGAAAACACTTGTGTAGCTGATATCTATGAGTGAGATTTCACAAGAAGTTTAGGCCAGTTGAAGACTCCAATGCTGTGAAAGGGGTGTGGAAAACAGAAATGGCGCTTCTTACAGCACCATCTGCTTGTGTTGGGTTAGGTATTACATCAAACCCTTTGTCTCATTTGTAAAATATGGGTATCAGAGGGGATGTGAGGTTAATTTAAAAACTAGCAAGAGCTCTGGGTTACCTGGTATAGGAAGTTAAGTGTGAGGTTCTGTCAGCTGAAAATGTGGCCTGCCAGTAACTGCCATAGTGGCATAAATAGCAAATAAAAAGTGTGCTGGAATGAAATATCCTACTTCCTTAGCTAGCCCACCAAAGTTCTCTGCTGTAGTTATGAAATCATGTGCTGCTCAGTCCCGCAGAAATTATATTCTCCCTAAACACAGCATGACTGCCATGAATTAGGCTCCTGGGTAAAAAAAAAAGCTGTCTTCATGAATCTGTGCTGCTACTACAGCCTGGACAAAGACAGGAGTGGAAAGACAAAACAGGCCCAAAGTTTATACAGAACCATAGAATGGTTTGGGTTGGAAGGGACCTTTAAGATCATCTAGAACCAAACCTCCTGCTATGGGCAGGGACATCTTCCACTAGACCAGGCTGTTCAGAGCCCCATCCAGCCTGGCCTTGAACAACATGGTTTGACAAAAGGTTTTGACAAAAAGGGTTTTCCTCCAAACCGTGGTAGCTTTGCACACTATAACAAATAAAATCCCTTGCTACTACAACATTATCCTTCATGTAAGAGGTACTTGTGGGCAATTTCAGCAAAGGAAAATATTCAGAAGGACATGGAAATCAGATGTATACCCCAACACAGTCTGAGGCATAATGGCAGTGCAGTCCTATGGCCACTTAACCTGTCTTACTGCTAAAAATAACCAGTCTTCAACCATAGTATCCATCCACCTATGTCAACAGCACTAAAACAGATCCAGTGTCAATATCCTCTGTATGTGTGCTCAGATTCGAGAACAGCACTAGCTTGATTAGACAAACACACAAATGCAAAGGTGAAAGTAGAGAGCTTGCTACTTCAAGAGGCGACTGAAAAGTGCTCCATCCATAGCAGAAAGAAATAAGCACACCAGAGGTTATGGGGTTCTTCTCGCATTTGTTTTGTGCTGTGGTAACTGCATGAATCAGATGCTGAAAGAGTCCAACGCAAAGCAGAAACTGATTTAAATGAACTGTACACACAACCATGTGAACTTTTTGAAAAAAGACAAATAGTATTAACATTTTAGTTTCATTTCTCCCTTCCCCACTTCCCTTTCTCAGTTGACAGTCAACCAGCTGGTTAACTGCTCTGAAGGTGCACACTGATTCCCACATTTAACCAGTGCTCCCCATGGGGCACTCTGCTTAACCACCACGCCTTAATATTGAACCACAGCACACAGCCACTTCCTTAAGCTGGTGGCTGCACTCTGAGGGACAGCACCTGCAGGAGCTCAGCAGAATCAATTGATTCACAGCAAAGTAAGATACAGTTGAGAACTTTCTTCCACAGAATGCAGCAGGAAAAGGGAGCTGTAGTCTCCAGAGAGACAGAATGACCATGAGGGATGCTGCTCTGTTGTTACATGATTCCTGTAGAGCATGTGATCATGCTTACTCGATTTTGCTCCTTTGATGAACAATACATATCAGAATTTTAACCCAAAACAAGTTTTCCGGAAGCCTTTTCCAAACAACTATGAAGCGCGTATTTTTTCTCTTAACCAAACAATAAAGAAGCACCCCAGTTCAACAGCCTTCTTAGCAAAGCCAGATGGTAAAAAGATGATAAGCAGAACAGAATACAGTAAACTGACATTTTCTGCAGGGAACTCCCCCTCCCTAATTAAAAATGACCTTACTTATTTTGTAACTAGTATGATTTTTTTTTAGAACAAAACCATGAACAATTTGAATAGAAGCATAATTTGCAAAATGGTTTGAAATATCCTTTAAAACATTTTTCCACCTTTGACCACCTTTAAAGCACAAGAAAGCCTTCAGTAATGAAAGAAGTCTGCTCCAAATTTTTACGCAAGTCAATACCACTGACAACTGAGCAAAAAAGAAACCACACTCAGACTTCACTTCCAAGTACTGTTTAGTTAAGGACGAATTATGTGACCTTTTTGCAGTGTACAATGGAACAAAAGACAAAAATACCCAAGTTCTTCCATGCTCTAAACAAATTCAGCCCCACATCTATAAGCAATTACTTCTATGTTAGAATAGAGCACACTTTTCGGAACACAATGTTTTAGCTAATAGAGCCTCATGGAAGCCTCGAAGAGGGCAGATAAGTCTTCTTCTGTTTGGGGACGTGGTGATAGCTTAGTCACTCTCTCCTACAAGATTAAAGAAAAGCTAAATTACAAAACGTTGCCAATAAAATTAATCAAACAGTAGCTGAACTATGTGTCTCTGTATTAACATCCTTCACAGATAACAACAGGGTTTTGCAAATAAGTAATCAAGTAATTAACATTGATGCATCATGAACTGTATAGTACTTCAAGACTAAAATTGCCTATAATTAAATGCAGAGAACCAAGATTAGAATGCCTTTAATTTGCAGAGTCAAGTACTGCAAACACAGGCCTTGTCCGTCAAGATGTCAGTATGCTGGAGGATATTATCCCGGGAATACAGTCCCTTTTAAAATTCATTTGCCAGCATTGGAGCTAGGAGTTTGCATTTTAGGGACCAAGACTTTCAAAATAAAATATCTCTCAAGGCCCAGGAACTGCTGTAAAAGGGCAGATTAAACAGTGTGTGTAACTCAGACTCCAGTAAAGAGACAACAGCAGCAGATAGTATGAAACTGCTTAATAAACAGCCTGACACCTTCTCATCCAAATACAAAGCAGTTGTGGTTGATCTTCATTTGGACATTGATTCAACAGAATTTGTGGGTGCTGAAGTCTCACTGACTGAAATGAAACTCGGGTATATGCTTCACTGCTCTGCTGGACAGAATAACCACAAAGGCAGGGGTGGCAATTCAGCAAAGCCTTGCATTACTGAGGATGAGGAGCTGTACTGGGGTAGGTATTCAGGTACTGCAGAAATACTCAAGCTGAAAGGGCCTAAGGTTAATGGACTCATACTGGTCATAATTAGCATTTTTATGTTTTCAACAACCAATGACTTTAATGTTTATTGAGATATTGGGGAGAGTTAGAAATACCTGCAAAGACAGAAGCCAGGCCTACACTACGAATGCATTATCTTTAGATGAATGTGGTGTATTTTGGCAAGAGGGAGTTTCTTCTGCTATGAGCTGTTTCAACATCTCCCTTGTGGGAGGGATGCCAGCCCAGCTTTAAATCTCTTTCCCCTTTTTCACATGTGAGACGGTGGATGTCATTTGCTAAGGTCCTTGTCTCATGCACTGAGTGGGATGCTTGGGAAGGGGCTCCTCCAGACACCCTCCTGGGTGCAGCACACACCCCTGCCCAGGGCGATGCCACAGTGCAACGCTGCAGCTGCTCCACTTCCCCCTCGGCCCGTGGGGATGCAATTTGTGGGCAGGCTGGATGTGGTTACACAGCAAGAGTGCCACCACACTGCAAACCTGACTTAAAATATTGGTCTAGTATGGCGAGGAAGTCAGCTGTGAGGTATTCACAGTTCATAATCATGGTTAGCATGGCTTGTGATGAGACCAAAAAGTGCAGCTTTGTGTGCATAATATTACCAACATGAGAAGCTTTGCTGGTACATGAGTAGCAATTAAATGGTACCTCTTTCTCCATCCCTGACCAGTGCTGCTAAACACACAGATCCAGACAAAGAGAAGCTTAATAATCTTCTATGCATTTTTGAAGCCATATGGAAAATTCGAATAGCACTAAGGCAGAAGCATGTTGTTTCTTTCATGCTCATAATATGCAAAATAAAACGACTCAGTGCTCAGATATTCATAAATTCATCAGGCTACAATAGGACACTCTAGGCCAAAGTACAGTTTTGCAGCTCTGTGCACTGAGATGGCCAGAGTTATCTGTAAAGGCACACCAGGTGAAAGGAGACAATCAGCCTGAGAGACTGTAGCATTCCCCAGCTCTATGGACAGAAGGTTACAAGCGGATGTTCCTCCTGTATGCCTTGACACAGTGGCACCATCATTACCTCTGCACAAGCTTGCTGATATTTACTGGTGCCCAGACAGCAAGGCCCTGGCTCCCTTAGTCTGACTCAGAGCATTCTGACCTAGTGCCAAAACCGAGCAGCTCAAGGCTCATCACTGACTCAGACCTGTTGTAGCTGCCTCTGGGACAACTGCAGGGGTGGGAGGACCAGAGAACAGCCCTTCCAGCATTGCTTATTTCCCACCCCCTATCTCCTCTCAAACACTACCACAGGGCCACCCACCTTAGACCATGAGACAGCATCTTCTGCTAGAATTACTGCTGTCTGAAAATAGGATCAATTTCAATAGACTTAGTAAGGAAAATAAATTCTGTTTTAACTTCAAGCATAGATGCCTGTCCCAGTAGAGTTCCCACCTAAATTCTGACAGATTAGTTTTGTTTTCCTGCAGACTGCACTTCACTTCCACAGCATGGAATAAACTTTGCACATTTTTTAGTGCTATCACCACTGCACCACACTGCTTTGCTGACATGAATGGGTCAGTGCTGTATTCCAAAGCAAACCTACTGCAAGATGAAAGAAAAAAAAAATATACACAAAAGATTAAACTGTGCGGACTAACCCTGTGGGTATTAACAGACTATTAAGGAACACTAATACATTTTTGTCATATAACATCTCATATACAAAAATAAGGGTTGAGGAACTATCAGATCATCTCATTTTACACAGTACAATTAATCATCAATGCCATAAGACCACAGTAAATGAATTAAAAGTCAATTTGAGCTAACCTAACAAACAAACAAAAAAGCCCTTTAACACATTTTGGAAAAGAACCTTCCCCCTTCCCCAGCTATGCAAAACTTACCTTCAATGAGATGTTTTGCTTGTGATGGACTAAATTTAATTGTTTTAAAGAAACATATTTATCCAAACAAACTCCCCAAATGCCCCATAACAATGTAGATGCACAACCTATTTGATGGGTGCTCAGAGACGTTAACTTTCTCCCTGGCTTTGCCCACACTCTGTTCTGTGTGATCCTAAATAGTTGCACCTTTGTATCATTTTCTCAGGTGTAAAACAGGAATATTAATATTTACTGTTAATATAACTGTTCTAAGTTGCTCTGAGATTTACAGTTTAGAAGAACTAGACGTGGCAAGAGGTCTTCTGTAAAAAGCAAATAACCTTTTGGCCTACAAAATTTTCACTTTCTCCTTACTCTTTATTTCCCATGCAATTTGGTGTAAATAAATACTAAGAAGACAGGAAAGTCCCTACCACATGGATCAAACTGTCTTTTTACAAGGAAGACACTGGATTTTGCTTTTAGAGTTGTGTGTTGCTTTTTGCAGTGTCTTTGTTGGCACTGAAACAATAAAGGGTATCACAAGTTTCATCTATATCATCTCAAGGGACCTTATTTCAAATTCTGATGTGGGTCAATGGGACAAAAAAGCCATCTGGGAAGAAAAATGCAACTTCCCAATATGGAAAGTTTAATGCAAAGTGAGCTTGGCCATTCTTACCAAATTGCACTTGGCATTAAGGCTTAATCTATAGCTCATCTGCATACATAATTAACAGAGATAGGTATGAAAAAGCAAGATCTTCTACAAAGATCAAAGGTCTATGAAAAACACCCACTTTTTAAAAAATGTGACATTTAAAAAGAATCCCAAACACCTAACCATTTTTAATGAATCCATGTGAAAAACAGACTGCAGCATGCCCTCCATCCCTCTAAAAAGAAAAACCTAAATTGTGGAGCGAAACAAAATACAGTTGACTATCCATAATTTTCTCCATTTTAATTGTTTTCATGCAGGAATAGAAATAACATTTGCTTGAAAAGCAGCACTTCTGTGTTTTCCAAAATCTGTTCCATTTTATTTGACGAGAAAAACTGTTTTACTTTCTGTCTTACCTGAGGCAGAGTGCCTTCAACTAATGCAGGGATGTCTGCTGTGGAATAACCAATTGCAGCTAAGCCATCATCAACATTCAGATCAAATAGGAATTTCCGGAGTGTGTCTGCCAAAATAAACCCTGCATCTTTGATTCTGGCAGTGCGGATGTCAGCTCCTAAAATAAGACATAATGCCTTGACTGTAGGGTGGAGAGAGAGGAGGAAGCCTGTTCTGGACTTAATTTAATCATAATATCAGCTGAATACATATCCATACATAGCAGTCACTGCCCTAAAAGCAACATGAAGTAAAAAGAGGAATCTACCTTAATTTTACAGTTAGGATAATTTGTGAAAGGTGAAATAAAACAAGATCAGAAGCAGATAGCTGCTGCCAGAAAGACTAACTGCCATATGAGGTTAACTTCCTTTCCCTCTGTGCTTACAGGGAGAAGCACTTTCCAGTCTGACTAACTGCTGGGAGGAAAGAAGCTAATGCATGAACATCAATGGTATTTATTTTTATGAACAGCGCGCCAAATGCTCACTCCATTTTAATGCCTTGAGTTTGCTGACATCTAGAGGACCGTTCTGTTCGATTACAGATTCACAGAGAGGACCAGAGCATGTAGGCAGAAGATGGCAGGGAAGCGTTCAGGGGGCCAAGTAAATCATAAATTTGATGCTATTTGAGAATGTGCTGATCTGTGTAGGATAATGAAGAACTGAAGAGGAGGAGGATCTTTGAAACATCTAGAGAACAGTAATGAAAACATAAATATAAAATGAAGGATTGCTAGTTTTTCTTACAGAATAGCTTGCTTCCCCTTCTTCAATGAATGGCCAGGACTTACTTAAAAGTAATAATGAAAGCGGGTCCAGCTGGAAGACACAGGTCCGTCCATATGATTTCTTTTCAAAGTATCCCGAGCTAAACTGGTTGTCTCTGTAACCTCAATGTTGCAGTAGAACTATGTTAGGTCCAAGTGCCATACTGCGAGATGAGTAAGAGCACTAAGTAGCTACAGGAAAAATATTTCCTGTGATCCTCACGCAGTTTAGCGTGGCATTCAAAGGGAGTTAAGTGAACAGAAGACCTAAAAGCACACTGGAAGAGCACGGATATTTGGGTGGTAAGATTGGCATTACTATAGCAGATAATATTTGGGAGAAATTGATAAATAAGTTATGATGGAGTCTTGCACAAAGTCTTGTGCTATTGGGATTATGACACAAAGTCAGAGTTTATCCTGAGTTTTCTTACGGAGGAGTAACTGAGACATAAGTACACTACCTTCAGATAGTGAAGTAAAAAGGAAAGAGAGGAAAGAAAAACATGATAGTAAATGTGATGGGCAGTTTTAAAATACTGCAGTAATTCTAGTACTTTCTTTTGGTTCAACCTAAGGATACTTCAGTCTTTCATTGCACTTAGAACATTTCTGGCCACACGCACACCTATTTCAACTATTTAAGAATCCACCCAGGGAAGTATTTTGCTTTTTCTGGATGTACCCAAATTCACAGCTTTACATACACACAACATAACTATTTAGAAATCTGCTTCATGTTATAAAATACCTTCTTAGTCATTGCATTTGGCAACATGACAGATTTGAATCAGCTACTGTAGTCAGTTGGACCCTGGACTGGAATCAGAAGTAAACATCCCAGATGGGAATTAATAAATTCAATTCCATGTGACATGTTTTCAGCAGAGTTCCTTTACAGCAAGGCACACAATGACGTAGTTAAAATTTCTACTGAGAAAATTAACAGATCTTTTAGAGACAGAATTTATGGCAGCAGTTAATACCACAAAACCTAAAGGAACTGCTTTTCAGCCACTTGTTTTAAAACCGAGAGCCAGAGCTCAAATTCTCTGACATGCTGTGGTGACCAGGTATCCAGAAGCATTTTCTGCCTAATTTTAGTTCTGTGTTATTGCTGTAGGAACACAGATGTTTAGTAGTTTCATATATGATTCCACCTAAGGTTTGTGTTCCGGTTTTGACCATAGGCAGGACTGCATATTTGAGAGGAAGCCTGAACAACCTCACAGACAACGCTTATGAAATAATGGAACTTTTTCCCAATGTAGTTTTTCTGACCATGTTGTTTCACACTCTCTTTAAAATACAGTGATATTTTCACTGTCTATATAAAAGTCCCACTCTTTCTTGGGGATGCTTTCACATTGCTTATACAAGCAAGTCATAGATGTGAATGGATTGCTGCGACTTGCCCACAGAAGGCTGACCATAAAAGGGACTGAACACAAATTTTTCAAACACCAGGACAACTGGCCTAACCACTTTCTCTCTACTCTGCACTGCTGTGTGTGACTGTGACTGCTCCTCAGCCAGCATAGGTATTAGTAGCAGTTTACAACACAGAGCCTCCTGCAGACAAAACACCTGATCTTAGACTTATTTAAGTCAGCTCCCCACAGAGCCATGCTGTCACAGCTCAGCTCCTAACAACTCTGAGATTACACCAGTGGAATCTGGTTTATTACACACAGTCATGCTGGGGTCACAGTTAAGAGGTATCCTTGCTCTAGGACAAGTTTCAGTGATGGGTTGCACAGATAACAAAGCACTGCATAAAAAGGAACCTGTAAATGAGTTGTCAGCCTGCAGCATTTACTTTAATTCTGCTAAGAAGTAGAAAGGGCCATTTTCTTTGTTAATCCACTTTTTAGCCATCACATGTGTCCACAGGACAGCTACTCCATGCTTTCCCTTGGCACTAGCCGCTGAGAAATTCAAAAACGTACAAACAAGCTTAGGCCTACATTATAAAGACTGAAACCCACAGTTGTGTGCCATGGAAAAAGAGCAGGAGTGATTCAGAACATCACTATTTTCTAATTCGTTGTCACAGCAGAGAATATGCTAGGCAAAATCCTTCCTTTTAGCTAACAAATGCACCTCAGTATTTGCTCATTCTATGGTAACTACACATATGGTAACTACTCTCCATAGACCAAGAGATATGCCAATTGCAGCCACTCTCATTTGATTTGTAAGAGACATACAGTTAATTTCAGCTGTCCAGCTTTCCAGCCAGGCAGCAGATTTCTCCATCTTGCTCCTCTAACCAATCATTCAATATCAAAATTCAATGTTATTCCACATAACTTTGCATTACATTACATTGCATTAACTCCAGAATCTTGCTTCTTAAACTTAACCCGCCCAAAACAACCAATGACAATTGCTCGCACACACTTTCTTTCTTCCTAAAATACTTTTGAAAGAATTCCATTTGTACATGTTAGCTGCATCCTTAGAGATTCCTACCTAAAATCTCTGCAGCTTCCAAGTGCCGCTCAGGACGTATCTGTGCTGTGAAAGCGAACACTGCTGGGGATGTCAGCACCACAGAAAGGCCATGTGGCTGGGGAAAAAATAAAAGAAAAAAGAATAAAATCACACCAAGAGGATGTGTACATTTAACTTCAATGTGCTGTAATTTTCATTAACAACAGATAACTGAAATGTATAATACAAAAACAAAGATAAACTAAATTTTACCACTAAAGAGTGATCCACATTATAATCCTTTGGTTTATAAGTTTTCACCAAACCAGAAATAGGGTAAGACATTCCATGGCTGGAACAGAAAGCAGAGAGAAAGTGGTTAGGGCAGCTCTCCTGGTATTTGGAAAATTTGTGTTCAGTCCCTTGTGTGGTCAGTTTTTGGTATGCAAGTCTTTTCAGTACAGATACTCAAAAGGTATTGACATACAGCCCTGGTGTGGATATTAGGTACAGACAACCCTCATCCCTCTGCACCTCAGGGACATAGCTGTGGAAAACAGTACCTCCTTACTTTGTGAGCGTGAAGTTATACTACTCCACTGACTGGACTGAAAGACGTTCAGTTCCTGAAGTAATACAGATATGCCAAAATTATGATAATGTGCATCCCTATGTGATCACACTGCCTGAGAAAAATAAACGTTAATTTTAAGGTATAATTAAAAGAGTAGACTTGCTCAAATAAAAGGAATGAAAGAAATGTCTCTGAAAAGAATGACTGCTAGTAACTTCACACAACTCAGGCTTAGGCTTTACTTCTCTGAGATTTTCATCCAAATGAAACTACATTGCCTTGCAATATTAATTACAGCTCATTTCAGTCTCCTGATTGCCTACCCTACAGACAAACTTACAGACAATTGCATCAGTTCAGGAAAAGCAAAAGATTACATCATTGCTGTCTCACTGCAGAAAAGCTGGCATGAAACCTAACAGTTTAGATGTTGCTGACCTTTTTTTTTACTTTGGTTGCTATCAAGGAAGGTAAAGAAGGTCATGTTTCATAATTTTTACATGACTGGACTTGAGTATCACAAGCCAGAATAAACAATCCTCATACACATAAATGCCAAGAGCCCATCAATTTCTCACCGCACACAGCTCCCTTAGCATCCACAGGCCAGGCTACAATGCCTTACTATACATTCAGCAACAAAGGCAGTGACATCTTTGACAATCTGAAGTAAACACTAGCTAGAAGCTGACCTCAGATGGGGTTACTATTTGTCTGTACTCACCAGAGATGGACACCAGCATTGCCAAAGCCAATACCTGCAAAAGCACTTGCCAGGTGCATGTTGGCTCTTGCTTCATGATCTTCAGGGCTGCTGATGGCTCTGTGCACCATGGATGCAACGGTACCAGTGAATTCACAAACAAGTTGGTGATTCAGGAGGGAGAAGGGAGAGAGGGCTTCTTTAGGGACAGACAGACAAAAATCTCTAAGATAAGCTGAAATAAAAATGCTGGAAACAGGATCAAGTCACACTTCCGTAAGAGAACAATACTGCTTCTGGATCACACTGGTTCAGTGAAGGGCAAGCTTCCTTTCACCTTTCCAAAACCAGAGTAAATCAATTGAATTTAACCATATTCACCTCAGTGGTGATCTAAACAATTCTGCTTAGGAGCTTTGGCCATTCTACATATGGCTCCAAGATCACCCCAGCTTTCTCACCATCTCATTAAGTGGGTCTAGATGGGTCTAGGTCCCATCACCTGTGTGTTTCATTGGCAGGGTTCCTAGCCTTCCTATGCCTCAGGCTGTTTGTATAGTCTGACAACAAGGAGAAAGAGCCTCATGAATAGACTCTACATGAACAAGAAAAAACTATTTTGACTAGTTTGGTACTGTAAAAAGTCTTTTACAAAACTTGCCCACACTGATCTTTAATAGAAGTGCACATGGCATATAAAAGCTGTATACAGCCTAAAACTTTATCAGTAGGGATCAAAATCAACTTCCAGTTAAGTCAATACCTCTAAAATGAAGGTCTTCTGAGTATATTTTCAATAAACGCATAATTTTGCACATTCTTAAATGCATGTGGTTAGTATCTTAATTTACACTGAAGGTCATGGAAGTTACATCAGCAGTACTTTGTTCAGTTTGTTACATATTCCCCTTACACTGTCATAGAATGGAGATTCTTGAAAAAATATGTAAATGATGCTCCTATATTAACTGAGCAGCTTAAAATACCTTTAACAGGACTTCTAAAACAGACTCACAGAGGTATTGAAAAGCTGCCTCCTCAAGACAACCTATTAACCTCAATTTTACTTTCATTTGAAATCTTTTTTTGCTTTATTTAAGAAAAATCCGGAGTAGAAGATTAAAATTTAATATCACAGAGCTTGCCTTATTTTAGCCTAGAATTCAACTTCTTCTAAGCATTCCTTTCAGGACATTGAAGACTGAACATACTGCAAGAGAAATGGCTGTTAAATGTATTACCTTTTCAAATATTTAGCCACAATACGCAGAGCATGGAGAGCCCAGACATCACTGACAGGGTTGCTGCCTTGGTAAGCTGGTCGGTTGATTGGATTTGAAGGGCAGGGACTGCGCATGTTGTAAGGAAGAGCAGTATACGATTCTAAAGCATGGCTAATAAGCAATAAAAAAATTAATTATTTAGTGGGGAGAGCTCCATGTTTCTGCCCTGCTGTCCTTTGAATGCAGGTTCTTATTTATTTCTGGTGTTTTAACTGTTGCCCAAACCAGAAACAGAATCTCACAGACAACTGAGAGAATGCCAGGCAGGCAACTCCAGAGCACTTCACTCTCCAGCACACAGATGGCAGCCCAAACACAGTCACTATCTATCAGCTCACACCATGCTTAAAGCCAGGTTGGATGCACTGGCACCTTGGTGTGTAATGCTTTCCCCACTGAAGAGCACTGTACATGTGCAATGGGTGCATTTCCTTTCTGTGGGGCAGGAAGGGTAAGGGCTTTAGCACTGGAAGCATCAGAAGGCATCTTTCTTTTAGAAGTATCAACCCCTAACAAAATAGGAGTATGATAATTAAACCAAGCGGAACTGCCAACAGTCTCATCTCCCAGGCACTGGTGAATCTGATCACAAAGAAGGGGCACCGCTTCCATGGCTACACTTAGATGTACAAAACTACAGACAAACAGCTTTCATTGATGAACAAATGCCTTGATTCCATTATACACGTTACAGATCAGGGTAGTGCACCAAGCTTGAGAAGTCAGTTTCATTACACCTCTGTTACTTTAACATACACAGAACCCAGAAGCAAAGTAAGCTCTGGCTCTCCAAATTGAAATGTGAATGTACTTTGCACAATTAAAAGCTGTAGACTTAAGATGAAGAAAATTTTTCATCAAGTGAAAAGCAAATTATGAGAGAGGTTCCAAAGACGGCCATAATTGGGTGAAGTCCTGCCAGCATCTCACAAGCCTTTACAAATTTTCATTGACACATCATGGCTTTTGTTAGAAAATCCTTGTTCTCTATTCCCTGCCATGTCTGTGAGACATGATAAATGCTGTTACAATTCTGATTAATAATCTCCACGATCTCTTTAAATGGGACCCTCTTTCCTGACAACAACCATCCTGGAAGCAAGTCGTTTCTCCAGTGCACTGCAAAAACATTAAAATTTTTCTAAATGAGTGATCTGTTTCCATACATTCTGAGAGAGGCAGTGAAACCAAGCAAGAGGAAAGTATAACAGAGCTCACCTTAACAAGAGCAGCAAAGGGAGAAAAAAGATCACCCTTTTCTTCTCCCCAAATATACTTTTTCTACAGTCATCATAGTAAAAGTAAAAAAAATCTAATAATTTCAGGTAGCAACCTACACAGAAAACTCACCAAAGCACATCAAAGCCACTGTTGGCCACAATTCGTTCAGGCATAGACAGTGTGTGTAAAGGATCAATGATGCCTAATGTTGGCTTAATGGCTCTTGAAGCAATACCTGCAGTATGTAAGTGAGGCAAATGAGTTAAAGATTTTTTGCAACAAAACAGGACAAGAAAAGTTTAATGTTCAAAATATCACAATAAGGAGTGGGAATCATTTGAAACTATGAACATAAAAGTGAAGACAGAGAAGGGAAAATGAAGAGTATCTATGAATGTAAGTCTCACTGATAAGGAAGTCCTGTAACACAGTTATATGATTGGAGACTTATGCCTGAAGTGGCAAAAGTGTTCTCTCTCTGTTTGCAACCCTCCCCGAGCAGCCTATACTTGCAAAGTGTCTGTGTTGGATGGCACCTGCAGTATTCTTGGACTTGAATCTTCTGTGAACAGTCAGAGAGCAAAATTGGTTTGTGTCTACAACCCCTTGCTATCAACAGTTGCTGCCTTCAGCATCTGTAATAATCATTTCCTTGTATTTTGGTTAAGTGGGCACAGAGGTAGCTTTGAGAGACAGACAGACACGGACTCACTGACTATGTGCACACTAGAATACTCTTGAGCTCTTGTCAGAACCCATTAGCACACCCATTTGGCTCCCAAACACTGCAGACTGTGTGGCATATAAAATCCACATGTTTAGAAGTAAAACCTCAAAACAGTTATGAAGTTCAATATGACATTTTAGCCTTAATCTTTACTTGCCCGGGATGAAAAGGCCAAAGGAAGACTGTCCCTCACTTGCACAGCATCCCAGGCCTGAGGTTTCAAAAGTCAGGAACAGGAACATTTGGTTGTAATTACACAACAAAGAAACAGAAGTCTTAAAAGCAGAAAGAAAAATACAGAGGAAATAAGGAACAGTTGGTTGACCCTCAATATAAGTAGAAATTTCCTTTGCAATTAACATTTTCTGCCATTTAAGGACTTGAAAGATTTTAGTTTCCTGTTCTGCCTTCAAACTATAATCCAATGTATTACATAGGTATTTCATTATGCTAATATGTTATAAATTTAATTCAAGGAGGAAACCTTTAAGCTCTTCAAATTTGCCTGTGGCAGTTGAATCAAACAAAATGACACCTGAAATGACATGTGATATCCTTTCCTTTCAAGGCAGGGAAATAACAAAGACATTGGAAAATCAATTGTTTTGCAAAGCACACAAAACTCCCACAAAACAAACAAAACCCCCCCAAACAACCCAGCAAAACCTCACCGGTTTTAACTTTTAGTTCTTTGAAGTCAAAAATGGCAACACCAGTGGTTTCACTTCCGGTGCCAGATGTCGTAGGAACTTGAATGGGGATAACACAAATAAGTAAAATATCATGTTGCAAAATAAATAAATGAACCCACAATAGTAACACCACCAAAACCACAGGAACCAGGAAATCTTGGGGGTTCCCTGATTTGAAGCCAACAGGTCAAAGAGAAACTGCTACTTGGATCTCTTTTCTCAGAGTTAAACAAGACAAACCGGTGACAAAAACTCTTTTACACTGAAGTAAACAGCAAAATTGCTGCTGAATACAACTAGAGGAGAAGTAAGCCCAAAAGGAAGCTGAAACAACCATGGTAAACTGATTTCAACAGAAATATCACAGAGTGTAGAATGACTAATCCCCTTCCCCCAAGCCCTCCCTCTCCACACACCCTCCTCCTGCTTTACCTGCAATCAGTGGCTTGAGGGGTACAGTGACGGGCTTCCCTTTTCCAATAGGAGCATTGACATAGTCCAAGAATTCTGATGTAGGGCTGGCTGCATACAGGTTGGCAGCTTTACAGGTGTCTATTACAGACCCACCTCCAACAGCAACATAGGCATCAAACTCTCCCCTTTTGGCAAATTCAATGGCATCCAGGAAACTTGGAAAACAAGAAAGGCATTCCAATTAGTCAGGATAAAGCCAGGACACAGGGAAACTAACTATTAAGACCAGCATGCAGGTCACAAGGTGGTGTTGAAACAGCCATATGGATGGCTGGAAAGGCCTAGGCACTACTTGGAGAGGTGCACTGTCAGAAGTATACAGTACCTTTGGTCTGTTGGCTCCACCCGGACATTATCATACATCTGAAAGTTTATACCATATTTTGCCAAGGAATTCAATACTGCATTTACAGGAGGGAGTTTGGAGAGGTTCTTATCTGTCATCAAACAAATTCTTCTAGCACCAAGATTCTGCAGGTCCTACAATAACAAGGAAATTAAAAACCAAATGACTGGTATAAAACCATCTACTGAGCACTTTAAAAACTAATCCAAATGAACAAATCAATTAATAATAAAAAAACAACCTAAAAATAGTTGGTCACTGTAAAATTTTTAAAAAGTTATCAGCTGAAGAAAAAGAACATTAACCACACACATATAGGATGCACAAAGCAGCATGAAGTTTAAAGCTCTCAAACTGATATGGTTGAAGTTTTATGATAGAAGAAACTAAAATTGTTGAACCACGTGGTTAAGACTACAGTTAAATGTGAAATATTTTTAAAATATTTTTCCTACGCAATTTTCATGATAATAAAGAGGCCTTTTCACAGGCTGTCTCCGAAAGTACGGGATTAAAAAATTGAAAATTACTGAATATTCATTTATTGATGAAAAATCAAAATAAGGTGACAAAAGAAAAACAATACTACATCCTGACCTTTGCTAAATTGTCACAAGAGCGATATAATACATGCAATTCTAAATAATACTAATGCTGTTTAAAGACAGGTTCTGTCTAATTTAATTTACTATCTGTTATCTGACTTTACAAATCTGAAAATAAAAAAAAACTTTTAATGCCAGAAATGCCAAGAGAGGAGGGAAAACAATAAATGAAAAACAATGATAAAGGCAAACTGGAACAATGAGCTCAGGTGAATCATCTCCCACTGCTGAAACAAAAATTCTACATTTTCACATTGCAAATTCTGAGCTGAATGAATATCTAGCCAATATAACGGGAAGTCTCTAATTCATTTTAATGAGCAATAGAAGAGACAAAAGGGATCTTGAGAAAATCCTGGTGAGTCACCAGGATTCAAAACTTTCTGAATTAAATTCCCTGTCAGAGATAAATATTGTTGCATAATTCTAGCAAATCATCAATTATCTAATAATCCCTGAAGGTGCATTTCATGTACTCACTTGTACCACAGCAACAGTGATGCAATATGTTTCTGTTCTTTACCAAACAGTATTTTCCAACCTTTTTACACTGGCATATATGACCACTCATACCGCAAAGCAGTGAAGATTCAGACATGCCATATACAAATTTTCCTTTATAAAATGGATTGATAGTACCATCAGCCCTTTAGAAAGTAACTTTTCACCAGAGATGGACTTACAACATGGCAGCTTACCATGCCAATCTCCTTTGTAACTCCTTCTCCATACCGGATGTTTGAAATGGCCATCTACAAAAAAAACCCAAACAACAAGTTTTTTCTGGCAAAATGGAGAAATGGCATCTACTCCCACACAGTCAAAGTGAAGTACAAATATTTAATAATGCAAATTTTTGTTAAATGCCATATTTGGCAATTAGTATTTTGCATACTACTTTTAAATCAAACACATTTGATTATTAAATCTACCTCAAATGCATAGTCTGTATTTCCCATGGTAGGTCGCTCAGGGACTGGAATGGAAAAGAAACAGTAAAATCAGGGAACAAAAAGTGATTTCAACCTGTTTCTCAACACTAGAGTTGACAGACTCCCTTGCTTTTAGAAGCACTAATATATTGGCACAGGTCATCTCATCTTGTTTGGATAACAGTTACCCGTTTCATCCCTCGTTGTTTGTGAGACTAAATGATCCAAGTACTTGATTTGATTAATATAATTTAGCAAAACAAGTATGTTTTTCCCTTCTTTCAAGAACTAATTACTTCCTATAAAAACTGAACAAGCCAGCAGAAAGTTTATGAGAATGTTTGCAGTCTGCAAAGACCAGAACAGCAGAAGGTAAGTAGAACAGAATATGTACAAAGCATACAGGCTGCTGCATACAAACCAAGAGGTGCCAGAAAGGTGTAGGGGCTGCAGGATAACCTTCAGAACAACTTTTAAGACAAATCCATGAGACATCTTCCATACACACCTGGATAGAGAACACCTTTTGTATATGTGGGAGCAGTACTAACAGGTGTTTATACTTCCTTTTAGTTCTGGCTGGTCCTGAACTCACAGGCGAAACTGAACTCCTTGCTAGAAAAATCAAGAAACTGCATCCATTGCTAATAATAAATAAGAATCAGTGTGCTACTATCAACTTTACTTAGAAGAAAAGATATTTATAAGGACAGTATTTCAGTCACAGCCTCTCATTGTCATGTCATCCTTGCATGAATCATAACAAAGCGCAATTTTTGGCATATCCTGAATTTGTCACAGAGTGAACCACTGTCCATTCTTCTCCAAGGAAAGATCAGATGAGGCATTCTGCTCTTCCTGGTGAACTCATGCCGTATATTTGCTATATTAATTGAAAATATGCAATTTGGATACAGATCCAGTGAGTGAAGCCATGATAATGAGTCTCACAGACACTCTGGGGTGCACTGAAGCATTGACCCGCAACAGTAACAGATAGATGCATTAAAATCCTTTATGTACTTTCTATTCAAGCCCAGGCCAGCTGCTATCAGCTCTTTCACTGCCAACTCTTGCCAGGCTGGACATGTTTGACTTGTCCCGGAGCTTGAGTCTGCTGTACTTTTCCTCATTAATTTGACAGGCCAAGAACATGTCCAAACCATTTACTCCCTTGCTTTTTGATAGTATAATAGAAGTTCTCTTGTTATATTCTTAAGCTGAACTTAACTTTCTGGACTAATTTTACTGAGTTCAAAAATTTCCTTGAACACCGCCAAGGAACACAAAGAACTTTTCCACCCTCCCCCCTACAATCACTGTTAAATCAATTTTGACTATTTAGAAACTTACTGAACTGATATCATCTTGCTACACTATAGACTCAATTGCTGCTTAAAAATTACAGAGAGTGCTCTTAACTAAGGCTTCTGTCTAGGAAGAGCTTAGTTTGAATTAACTGATAGGTCATCAAGCAGACAAGCAGAGGAATGAGATTCTATTTCTCAGCTGTGCTATTGTCTTGCTGTATGATGGCCTTGGGCAAAACAAGTACCTGAAGATAGATACGGCTTTTCCATATGTGAAATGGTAATGGCAATTTTTTATACAGTGTCTTAAGTAAAGCATGTGAAATCAAACTGCTCAGAATTACACGTTACTGAAATTATGGCCCAAAATACTAATTTTCAGTGGATCTGGAGACCCAGCAGATCTGGAGACTGACACAGATTCCCACATTTTTGGGACTGACTGTATAAAAGCCCATGAAGATCATATTCTTCAAGTCAAAGAACTTTGCAAATATCTATTTTTTATCCATATTGCTTCCCATGTATTTTCTAATGTAACAGGTGTGTATCCAAACTCAGCTCTAAGGTGGAGATGGTTCAGGTGATGACAGCAGCAGTAGCAGCCAGAGCAAATTTCTGATCAACTTGAACTGTGGTATGAGGAAGGAGGGGACAGGGGGCAGTAATTATGGTTTATGTGGGAATAGTGAACGTCCCCAACAATAATCACTGTCACTGTACAGCTGCAAAATAACAGACTGGATACCTTATCCTTCAAGCTGTTCTCTTTCCCACCTGTCACCTGCACCCTTTGCCTTGGTTACACTAACACAGATGACTCTGCGGGGCCACTGGAGACACAGATGAAGAAGTCTTACCTTGGGAATAAGTGTGGCCATGGCTCGGGCACCGACATCTAGTTTAAGTGTTAAAAAAAAAAAAAAAAAAAAGAAAAAAGAAAAAAGGGTTAAAAGGGGAAAGTAAAGCAGACAACCGAATCTGCCCTTGCCTAAAAGTCTCCTGCAAGCACCACTTCCCAGGCCCTCCGGCGCAGCGCGGCCGCAGCGGGGCGGAGCGGACACAGCTTTTCACTCTCGGTACGCGGCCCCCGCAGCGCCGGCTCCGGGGGGAGAGCCCCCTCGGGCAGAGCGCCGTCCCGGCTCCGGGGGGAGAACCCCCTCGGGCAGAGCGCCGTCCCGGCCCCGGGGGGAGAGCCCCCTCGGGCAGAGCCCCGCCCGCACTCACGCTGCCCGCTGCAGCTGCCTCAGCAGGCTGGCAGCCCGCGCCCGCCCCGCCGCCATGGCCACCACCCGCGGACGGACCGGGATGGGCGCTGGGATTGGGATTCGGACGGGGCCGGGCTGACGGCAGCGCCTCCTCCCGGGGCAGGCGCCGCTTCCCGGCCCCGCTCCAGTGGCAGCGGTGAAGGGAGAACTGTCCGCGCTCGGCGCCACCCCCGTGGATGCCGGCACCGCACTGCAGAACCCACCCGCAACTCACAACCTCATCGCTAAAATACACAGCACAGAGCGCCAATGAAGAGCTGCTGGAGTATAATTAGGACTGAGCGTCACAGTATTTGTCATGGAAAAATATTGAAAGTACTGGGATCGCGGAGTGAAAATAATAAAAAGGCCATGGTCCTGACTACAGACAGTTAAATATTTTTCAGGCTCTTTTAGCGGTGCCCAGTGACAGGATGAGGAGCAATGGCCATAAACTAGAACACAAGTCTCACATAGACATGAGGAAGCATTTCTTTACGCTGAGGGTGGCAGAGCACTGGAACAGACTGCCCAGGGAGGTCCCGGAGTCTCCCTCTCTGGAGACATTCAAAACTCACCCGTACGTGTTCCTGTGTAACCTGTTCTAGGTGACCTTGCCTAGGCAGGGGTGTTGGACTAGATGATCTCTGCCAACCCTCAGAACTCCATGCTTCTGTGACATTACAAGGTAAACTACAGTGCAGGATGGATTAAAATTCTGTAACCATATTTTTAAGATGCTCTAAGCTGCACTGCTTAGCTGACAGCAAAGAATAGTTTATCAGTATTAAGCATGGGTAACATCGGATTCTAACAAGGAAAGTATCATTTTTCTGTTGTAACAGGTGTAAGTATACAGCCGTGTCTTACTTGTTATGCAATTGCAAAAAGGTTAATGTATAAAAAAGATAACTGATTTGCAATACATTTTTTAAAGGCAGGCAGCTGGTGTACTTTGGGTCTGCAGGAAAGAAAAAGTACTTCAGATACTGAAAATTTTCATTTTGTGGACACATAAGTATCTGGTGTCTCTGCCCATGGAACTAGATGATCTTTAAGGTCCCTTCCAACCCAGACCATTCTATGATCCTATGAACAGATCAGTTGAGCTTAAAAATTACAATTTTGTGAGGTGCTGAGCTCCAAAAGGCATGTTAATTGCCTGACCAGGCCCTCCCATGAAGGTGTGAAACCTTCATCCACTTGAGAGAGCAAGGAAGCAGCAGACCCTGCACCTCTGGTCAGGTTACCGTATCACTGCTAGAAAGGCACAAACCACCTGGGAATTTGGTGGAGAGTTTACCAATAACCTCAGCAGCAGCACAGAATACTTACCGGTGTGTGTGTGTCACGAAAGAGCCCATCTCTGACTCAGCAGGTGTAAGACATGCCCTGTGGAAAAGCCTGAAAGTTCAGAAGTCTGGAACACATCTCTTACACAACCTTTTCCACCTGTCCAAGTATTTTTTGCCCCTGCTTTGTCTTGATATTCACACAGAAGGCTTGATAACAGAGTTGTGTCCACAAGACCATTCCTGCCACCAGCAAGTCCGAAGCAGCCTGTGCAGTGCAGACTGCTGAGCACGGAGGAAAGAAGCATGTAAGAGGCAAAGAACACATGGTTCAGCACTATTCAGTCCATCAATGCCACTCAAGCTCCAAGGTGTTCATACCCCTTCTGCTCTGAGCAGACACCTTACGGAGGTTTTGCTTTCAAGATGTTTTTTGCTGAAGCTGCCATCCTAACTGAGCTGCTACAGAACACAAGAATTGCAACAGTCACCCAGCCTTTTCAAAAACTCATTTGCAGTGAGGCATTATGGTATCATTAACAATTCACAAACTTGAAAGTTCAAAAACCTATCTTAACTGAGATTGGTGAAATTTGTTTTACTTTCTTACCAGGAAACAGCCACACATTGGGACAACTAATAATTTTTTTTTCTATTTCAAGTGTCCCTGTTACACTGCAAAGTTCAAAAGAATAATGTGAAGCAGTCTGAGATCATTTCTGCTATCAGCTCTCAAAATACTTGGTAAAGAAATAAAACTTTCTATGAAATGATGGATTACTGTTACTATAGTGAGAAATTCAGGTTTTAACTTGCTGTTCAATACAAACATTTTTCTGTTGAATTCAATGCCTGGTTTTGACTTCCATTTCTGAAAAACAGATCGCTCTAGAAAATCTCTACTATTTCTTAGGCTGTGCAATAAATCTTACGGTAAGTTTTCACATTCCTTTTGTAACTCAGTCCGCATTCCAGAGCTGAGCGGCAGAAGTTGACTTAACAGAGCAAGAGCTCCACCGTCAGGCCAACTTGCCCGGAGCAGAATACAGCAACCACACACTAACTTTATCTGGGGCTGTTACTCCATCAAAAAACAGGTCACAGCGGCGGTCCATCTCCAGTCCCAGCTACCTGTACATGGGACAGCTTTGCTCAACTTCGGTCCTGCCTGGAGATGCTACAGGCACTGCCAGCTGTGAAGCAACATCACCAGTGAAACATGAAACTATGAAACCCCCAGCCTGGGGGGAACCGGGGCTCCCAACCCCCTTGATACAACACCAATTCCCCTTGAATGGGGAACTGCCAGCTAAGGTCCACAAGCAGGACATTTTAAAAAGGCCAGAGCATATTTATTGACAAGTATGTGTGTGAACAGAGCGCTGGGCGGAAGGCTGCAGGCGACAGTCCCTTCCCACGCCTCGGCGGGCTTCCCCGGCCCGTGCTGTCCACTGTCCCTCACGCCTTCTTCCTCCTGCCGCCGCCGCCACTCGCTGCAGGCTTTGGCTGCTGTTTCTGCCGCCGGGCCCCGCCCTTCTTGCCGCTGCGGCCAGGCCGCTGCTGCCGGCGGCCGCGCTTACCCCGCTGCGACTGCTTCTTGCCCTTGTGTGCGGCGGCCGCCTCGGCTTCCTCCTGGCGCATTTGCTTGTTGACAGCGCGGGTGATGTCCAGGACCGGCTTCTTGCTGCCCATGTCCCGCAGCAGCTCCAGCTGCCGGCTGCGCTCTGCCGCCAGGTTGCCGAGAAGCGGCTCGAAGCGGCGCTTCTTGCCGGCGCCGCGGGAGGGCGGCTCCGCGGGCTCCTTCGGCAGCCGCGGCTGGAAGCGGCCGAGCGAGGCGGTGGAGACGCGGGCGACGCGGGCCACCCTGCGCAGCTCCTGGCGGTCCTGGTGGCCCGTGGGGTGCAGGGGCGCGGCGGGCGCGGCGCTGCCGGCGCGGTGCGCCCGGGCCAGGTTGCGCAGCCGGTTCCGCTCGTTGCGCGCCACCCGCTCCCGCTTCTCCCGCCTCAGCCGCGCGAATTGGGNCCGCGCCGCCGGCGCGCTCGGCCGGCAGCTCCCAGAGCCGCGCCACCAGCAGCTGCGTGTTGTCGCGGGCCAGCGCCCGCAGCAGCGCCTCCCGCCGCGGGCCCGCCCCGCGCAGCGCCGCCGCCGGCGGCGGGGTGCGGTCCAGCGCCAGCAGGTTGCCCAGGTCGAACTCCAGCTCCAGCTCCTTCTCCACCGTGACGCTCCGCCGCTTCTCCGCTTCCTGCTCCTCGGCGGCCGCCAGCACCGCCTCCACCCGCGGGGCCGCCATGCCGGCGGCGGCAGCACGTGCGGGCGGTGCCCCGGGAAAGCCGGAAGCTCCTCCGGGTCAGCGCGCCGGAACCGCCGCGACAGGCACGGCCCTGCCCGGGGCGGGACCAGCGCAGCGCCCGCAGGGAGAGGTAGTCCCGGGCCGCGGGAGGCGGCGGCAGAGCCAGGCCCGCCTACCCCGCCAGGGATGCGGTCGCCGCCGCGCTGCCGCCGCGCTTTGGCGCTTCGGCGCTTCCGGCTCCAGTCTGCGGGCAGGTGCTTCCTATCCCAGAATCAGGTTAGAAAAGACCTCCGAGATCATCGAGTCCGACCCAGGACCCAACACCACCGTGCCAACAATGAGGCCACGGCACTGAGTGCCGCGTCAGGTCTTTCGTAAACACCTCCAGGGGCAGTAACTCCACTGCCTCCCTGGGCAGGCCATTCCAATGTTTAATCGCCCTTTTTGCGAAGAAATTCCCCCTTATGTCCATCCAGAACCTCTCCTGGCATAGTTTGAGACTCTCTTGTCCTGTCACTATGTGGTAGAAGAGGCCAACCCCTACTTGGCTACACCCTCCTCTCAGGTAGTTTTAGAAAACTAAGATCACCCCGAGCCCCCTCAGCAGCTCCTCACAGAACTTACCCTCTAGACCCTTCACTGATGGTATCACCAGCGACACCGAGGCAGGGGCTGGGGTGACCCCAAACCTGCTGCCACCACGAGGGGTGCTGAGGTGGAAAACGTGTGGGAGGGGCCCGCAGGTGAGGGGAGACAAATGGCGAAAGCATAGAGGTGGGTCCATGGCAGAGCCCACCTGCAGCTTCCCCTACCTCTGCCTCCCCTAGGGATGTGCCACAGCAGCCGAACACTGAACAGGACAGGGACCGNCTGCCGCCGCGCTTTGGCGCTTCGGCGCTTCCGGCTCCAGTCTGCGGGCAGGTGCTTCCTATCCCAGAATCAGGTTAGAAAAGACCTCCGAGATCATCGAGTCCGACCCAGGACCCAACACCACCGTGCCAACAATGAGGCCACGGCACTGAGTGCCGCGTCAGGTCTTTCGTAAACACCTCCAGGGGCAGTAACTCCACTGCCTCCCTGGGCAGGCCATTCCAATGTTTAATCGCCCTTTTTGCGAAGAAATTCCCCCTTATGTCCATCCAGAACCTCTCCTGGCATAGTTTGAGACTCTCTTGTCCTGTCACTATGTGGTAGAAGAGGCCAACCCCTACTTGGCTACCCCCTCCTCTCAGGTAGTTTTAGAAAACTAAGATCACCCCGAGCCCCCTCAGCAGCTCCTCACAGAACTTACCCTCTAGCCCCTTCACTGATGGTATCACCAGCGACACCGAGGCAGGGGCTGGGGTGACCCCAAACCTGCTGCCACCACGAGGGGTGCTGAGGTGGAAAACGTGTGGGAGGGGCCCGCAGGTGAGGGGAGACAAATGGCGAAAGCATAGAGGTGGGTCCATGGCAGAGCCCACCTGCAGCTTCCCCTACCTCTGCCTCCCCTAGGGATGTGCCACAGCAGCCGAACACTGAACAGGACAGGGACCGTGACACAGCAACATACTTTCCTCATGGTTTTTAGTTGGGTTTTTTTTGCCTCTTCTTTCTTCCATTTTTTAAGCATATGATTACATCTGACGCTCTTTGCTGTAAAGCAGTGCCTGTAACTGCTCCTTGCAGGACAGAAATTCTAGTATTGTATTGCAGGACCCCAGAGACCAACACAGGTGGTGTGGGTAAATCACCCTGCGGAGAAAGGAGGGGAGGAAGACCATTTGGGAAGCAATATCACCTGCCTGGCAGATGTCTCATCAGGTATAATTACAAGTGAGGTGATTGGGTGATATGGTCTGCACCCAAAGGTCAGCTGGGTCAAAGATATATCCATTCTATTTTTAAACAAATGAGTTACAGAAGAATCTTTTTATAGCTATACAGTGATTTGGCTTGTATGGCCATGACATTTTGAGCTGATCCCTGGTGCTCTAAAAACAAGTTCATGGTAGCACTTAACTGTAGCTGAGGGAAGTGATGGGAGTTTTTATACTAGGTACAGTTATTTACTATGTTTTGTCACATTTTTGCGTTTATGTTAGATTTGGAGTGATGGAAATAATTCTGAGTGTGATGCTACAGCAATATTGTTGAAATGAAAACAAAATGTAAAGACAAAGACAAATAGCTGATTCTCGAGTTCTAGTGGCTAGCCATATCACAACTCTTTTTAAGTCTGCTAATTTTTTTTCTCAAGTCAGAGAAGTTTTGAGCATGATGTACTATGGAGCAGCATAGTGTATTTGAAACTAAGCTAGATGGCACAGACTGTTTTCTCGTTTGCCACAAGATGGCACTGGATAGTAGTTTGTTCCCTGATTTGGACAGCTCATACTTTCACCTAGAATTGCAGATAAAATTAATTTTAAAGACAGTTCTTTGAAGAGATGCATAGTTATTATCTAGATTTAGGCATAAATTTAAACTTCTGAACTGCAAAGTCTACTGTTTTTTCAGCCTGGTTGATACCTTTACACTGATCCCTGTACCCTCTTGTTTTATCCTTACGCAGCTAATATCTTGTTCTTTTGGCCTATATTTCTACAAAGCCCAGAGTACTTCAGGTAAATGCCCGGGACTGAGAGGACATTATTGGTAATTCTATTTCACTTCCTAAGTTGCTTGAAGTGATAATGGTTATCACCGAACTAGCAGAAGGAGTGCATGACAGGAACTGATCTTCTTGTTTTACCTGAAAACATGTAAAAGAATCTCAGTAGGTAAAAATTACATTCTGGAAACTGCTGTGTAGAACTGAATTCCAGCTTTTTTATGCATTCCAGAAATCTTCACCTCAGAGCATGAGTGTGCTTTTGGTGTTTGCAGTTTGTGTTTTCATGGTGTGGTTGTAAGAGTGATAGTTGGAAGAATATTTGAATGGATTTGTAAGGCAAGATTTGTAAATAGTCATGGATATTTTGGGGAACTGTCCCAGTCTGAGAAAGGACTTCTGAGATGCTCACTATAGTAATCATAGCCATGCCTTGAGCTTGTACTCCCAGATTAGAGGTAGGAATTACAAGCAGGCATACCGCTTCTGTTAAGGGAATAGTGATGTGGGTACTGCTGCAAATTTGGGCTTTTTAAAAGCTGAAAGGATGATACTAATGTTGAATTAGAGAAATAGCTTTTAGGAAATGAATGCTTTCATTATCTCATGTTTGCTCCAGCTTATTTAATGGACTTTTTCAGCAAATTTTGGAAGAATGGATTTTTAGAAAAGTTTATTCCTTTTGCTCATCTCTGCTTTTGGGTTCCTGGTCTCCTTTTAGTGTCTCAAATACTGCATTTCTTGAACTGCTGGGGGGGCTGGATTTGTAAGTGCTCAACCATAGGCTTGAAAGCAGCTAACAGTGGTCACTTACAGTCCATAGTTAATGAAATAATTTCGTCATTGCTTTCCCTTTCCATGAGGCTCTTCATCTCTTCTGGATGAACAATGGTAATACATGTCATGGTGTGTGTGTGTTTGCTTTCTTTCTTTACTGTGAGGTGACCAGACAGAATCTGTATGGTTTTGCAAAGTGCAAGTTTTCTTTGGGGTGAAGAAGGCTGTAAAATTTTATTGTGGGTTTTNTGAAAAACATAAAATGGCAGTGTGTAATTTGCAGAAACACTTGTTCAAAAGATTGATAGAAAGCATAATGCAGGATATACATGATGCACCAAAAGAACTACAACATCAATGTGATATACTGTCAGGTTTGTTTTTCTTTTGGAAAAGAATAAAGAATTATCCTACTTAAATTTATTTTTGTAGTTTCTTTTTCAGCTGCGTTACTGCTTTAAGTTTGTGTTTGGTAGGAACTGCTCTAATACACAGGATTCATGTCTCATTGTTAGTGTTACCATTAGCTTAGATTTACTCTTCAAACTTTTGCCAATTACCTCTGGATGGCAGTAGATGTAGTTACAAGATGATTCAACCAATTCATAAGCCTGCTGTGAGGATTGTTATGAAGAACACTTTTATGAGGAAAACTCAAAGTGTTGATAATTTTAGCAGATAGTAGAAAGTGCCCTTAAAATATCCACAGTATCTCCAGATCATTGCTTTCCACTGACTTTGTTCAGTACACTTTGAAGTAAAAATCTGAATTGTAGGATTTCTTCATATAAAGGGGAAGTTGTTTGCTCATTGAAGCTAAATCAAGTACAATAGTTTATGGACCAAATTCTGCTTCTTGATAGTTTTTTTACCCCTGTAGGACCTATTTCATGTATTTCAGCATGTGTCTTATTTCCTGGGACAAATAAGTGCCTTTTCAGCCCGAATAATGAAGCACAGGAGTGCCAATTTGGCTAAACAAAGACTCTTTCCTAGTCACTAGTCCATATAATGTGAAAAGAACTGTTTTTAAAGAATAAAAAAAATTGCAAAAACTTTAGTCACAATCTTTTATAAAATATGAGGATTGACTTCAGCAGTATAGTACACCTGCTAGTCATAGTTTTTCCTATTAGAAGAGTTAAATTACAGAAAATGGGTTGTTCTGATAAGGGAGATGCTTAATTCTGTGCAAGTTCTGTTGATGTTGCTGCTAGTATCTGTGCTCACATGCTTAAAAACATTTCTGGTTGGTTTGTAAATGGGCAGTTGTTCTCTCTGAAGATTTAATGTGACTATAGCAGAATGCTGTATTTGTGAAAAAAACATGCAGATAAAACTCAGGAGGCTGTAGCTTTCGTTCCAAAACCTAAGATTGGGTGGTTAGGAATGCAGTTACAAGTGAATAACAAAGCAGAGCCTGATTTTTGGTGCAGAAGCCAGAACACAGATAGCTGGTGAGATAGCAGGGAGATCTGGATGACTGCAGGCACTGTGGAAAGTGATGGGTAGACCATAATCTATTTTCATCATTTGACTGGCCGTGACTATGTGGTTTCACTGAACTGATTTTGGGTAAACAAAACAAAGCTAAGCTAATTTGAGGCCTTTCCAAGTGCTTGATGCCTATCTTGCTATGCATTAGGGAATCAGACTGAGAACAGATTGTGATGTGGTTTGCTTTTTTTATGAGCTCTACAGTGACCTGATTTTTTTGGAGGAAGTTTTCTTGTAGCATGGTCGTAATATTAGAAGTACCACCGATGGTGTGGCTAAGTTTTGTTGGGTGTTTTTTTAGGATAATTTAAAGAACAGGGTGAGAACTTTATCCGGCAGTGATGGAAAGAATGGCAACATAGTAACACATTCTTTTTTCTAGGGTCACTCCTTCTTATCACCTGTCTAGAGTAGACCTACTTTTTGGCATGAGATTACTTCTGCAAGCTAAAAAAAAAAGCCAATGAACGCATTTCCTTCTTTTAGAACAAATCTGTCATGCACAGAGAATTGCCCTCGATTAAGTCTGCGCTTGGAACCAGAAGAACAAGACTGGATCCTCTGTTCTTGGATTGGGCTCATGGTTGGAAATATCTCTGACACTGGGAGCGAGATGGAACACAAGTCTTCATCCATGACACAAAAGATGTGCTGTAGTCATTACTGATTTTTGTTGACGGAAGGACACAAGACAAGTCAAATGGAGCAGGACGCTCAGTATTGTGAATATGAGAGAAGGGTATGTCTGCAGACAATGACTGTGCCAGTTCCTATAGTCTAAAGCTTTTGTGAGTCAGAAATAATCCATTTCCCAGCAGTGGCCTTCCTGGGACATGTTTTCAATAGAAAACCTCAGTCTTTTATGTGCATGTACAAATAATCCATGCATATGACCAACCTTATGCAGGTAACAATGCTCACATATGCAAGAGAGATCTAAATACTGATTTTGATAAAATGAAAAAGATGAGACCTGATCTCAAAGCAAGACAGTGCCATACATTCAGGACCATGGTTCTTCAGAGATTCATTGGGCAACTTTGTACCTGAGTCTAGGCATCGATCCTAGCCTCATTTCACACACAACTGCCTGACTCTTCTCCCAGCCTCTACTGGATGGCATGGAGATGTATGCCGAAGTGCTGCTTGCCAAAGGTGTTTTCAAAGCCTTGGCACTACTTGACAGCAAGGAAAAGGCTCCCCAAACATGGTTTGTATCTTTTATCCTCCACATTTCCATCCTTCAGCAGGGATGATCTGTCAGGATGGAATTTTGTCCTCAATGAATTTTCAAACTATTTTTTTCCTAAAGCTACATTAAAGGCTTCAAGGTCTTGCTAATGCATTTTCAGTTGACAATTATCAATGAAATGGGAAAGTAGTCTTGGTTTAGATCTTTTTGTGCACATAAATATGGCACTTTACAAGTTCAATCCAAGATATTAGGGAAGTTTTCAACCACATGCAACCACAAGCGACTCGTGGAAGACAAGGGTCATCTATAAACTTGTATGAGCATCTACCTCTATTGTGGTTCAGAAATTCTGTTAAACAAATATTTTTCATTCTGAATGTCATACAGCCTGAGGCTGTGACTCCACATCATTATCCAGTGACAACAGATTTGGTTGAAATATTTATTATGCTGAAAAAGAAGTCCTAGAGATTAACATAGTAATTTCACACGTTTTAGACCATGCTTACTGCGTAGCAGAATCAGCATAGCTTGTGGGGTGGGGTGGGAGTGTGAATTAGTGGCTAGGCAGAGGGAACAGCAATCTCTCAAACTGGTTTTGTCCCTGAGGGAATTACCCACAGCTTGACTCACACTCAGGGATGGTTTGCCTTGGAGAAGCAATCATGATTTGTGCCTACAGCAGCCTACCAAACCTCTTCTTGAAGAAGTCCATCTTGTAAAGGTGACTTAACTGCTCATGTAGCAGCAGAGATCTCCAATAACTGGGCGTGTGTAGCAACCAGAGCTCACAGTTTGGTGCATTAAGGGAAACTGGCAGCAATTTGCTGTTACTTTATTATAATACACTATAAACTAAACTGGTTGATACATAGATTTTTCAGTCATTCCTGCAAAGGGTTTTGTGAGCATCTCAGTGGGGTGGGGTGTGGATAGCTGGAAACAGGAATGACTTTGGCTGTCACAAGGTAACCTCCCTGCTGCTGATGCTGTTGCTGCTGCTGCTGAATCAGAGCCCTCAGAGCTGGGGCAGGAAATCCCTGTCCTAATCTGCAGTCAGACCTCTTGGGTCCTCAGAGGGGATGAGATTCTCTGAGCTATTCAGAGCCTCCCTGGTGATGCCACAAACCCAAATCAGCTGTTCTGCACAGTGCATCCTCATTCTTTTAGTTTTCTGCAGAGTTCCTCTGTTCATCAGCTGCTGTACTACAAGTAGAAGTCCAAAATGGGATACAGTCTCAGTTTCTGGAATCCTTCTGCAGGCACTGTGGGAACTGCTCAGTCTGTAATTTTTATGAGTTACTGAGGAAATTTCAAAGCAGGGACAGGGCAATTTTGTGTACAGCAGTAGTTAGGAGCAATAAAATGATAAGAAATCATAGAATCATGGAATCCGCTGGGTTGGAAGAGACCTCTGAGATCATTAAGTCCAACCCTTGATCCAACACCACTGTGATTACTAGATCATGGCACTAAGTGCCGCGTCTAGTCTCATCTTAAAAACCTCCAGGGATGGTGAATTCACCACCTCTCTTGGCAGACCATTGCAATGTCTGATTACTCTCTCTGTAAAAAATGTCTTCCTGATACCTAACCTAAATCTTTTCACACTATAAATGAAAGGGACGAACTAAAAGATTCACTTCTTTAGCCAAGGGTGCATGAACAGCTTAATCCACCATACTGTTAATGTTGGTTTAAAGCCTGCAGATTTCGCATACAGCTCATGTTCAGTCTTTGCCTCTGGGACTACCTGTTAGTGCGAGGTGCTGCATGGAAATAAGAGCATTTGCTGGGTTGCTTTTGTTGTTCCTTTCTCTATAGTATTTGCAGGGTGGAGCTCTTGCATTTTCTGGCTGCCCAAATATCCCTGGTTCTGACAAAGGACACCTTCCTTTTCTCTTGAAGATGATGCAGGATCTGCCTACTCTCTGGCCTTCCAAATACTTGCCTTGCTGCATCCAGAGCACACCATCCAGAGTGCTTCAGAGAGTGCTCCACGTAACTCATCACCTATATCCTTGTTTCTTGCTCATCACTTCCATTGTTTCCCCTTCTCCACTGCATTAAAGCAGATGTAGAATCGCAGAATAGTTTGGGTTGGAAGGGACCTCTAAAGGCCATCTTGTCCAACCTACCTGCAATGAGCAGGGACATATTCAACTCGATCTCCAAGGCATGTTAATTCTGATGAGTTTACTTACTTAATCCTATGTGTGAAGCTGTTCTTCACAGTCTGCACTCTACCCTGGTAGTGTCATTTAGTATTTCTGTGATACACCAAGCTTGAATTTGTATGATTTGTGAGGAAATCTTTCTGCAGCCCACAGCCTGTCTCTAGAGTAGTTTGTTGGTGGACTTAACAGCCAGTTGTGGTGCCCAGGTGTGTCAGAGCATGGGTTTCTAGTTCATGTTTATAGAGCACTTCTGGGGACCAGAAAAAAGTGTCTACTAAATTGGGTGAGTAAGCTAGGCTTAACTTTCCTATATGCGCTGATATAAATGGCATTATAAGTGTGAATGGTGGGGTAAGTGTGAGAAACAGGTGTTTATAAGTTTCAAAAAGAGCTGATGGTAAGTTTGAGTAATAGTTGAGTTGTAAATTAAGCTTATGATTCAACCCTTTTTGATGTTACCGGTCAATTAAAGGATCATGGAAAATTCCAGCTGTACCTTTCCTGTGGGCAGTGTTATGTATTGGAAAGCAATTGCTTTTCACTCACTTGCTAAGGCCTTACCTGGGTTTTTTACCCTACACCAATGAAAATACAGACAGCTACAATCAGAGAAAGTAAATGAAAAAAGAGGAAAGCTACATGGAAAAATACTTTATAAATGTGTGTTAGAGGATCAGTAGGGAAGAAGGAGGTGAGCAACATCTCTTTAAATGAATGGTTTGAATGATTGCGGCTTTTTCTTCACTCCAATTTACTCAAGCTGTGCAAAACAGCTCTAGATAAAGCATATCCTCATTATGTTTTTGCAGATTAGAGAAAGACAAAAACCAACCCTGTAGGTGGTTTAGGTCTGGACTGAGGATATTCACAGATCTTGGGAGATATTCTTGTTCAGGCTATGGATTATTATGATGGAAGCATCTGACATTAAGTCTGTGTCTTCTAAATAAAGCCTCTAAACTCAAAAATTTGAACAAAAAGAAAAGTAGATGGGGTGGTATCAAGCATCTACTTAGACAAAAAAGGCTGGATTTGGATTGGAAGTTCAAAGACTTGTGTTCATCATCTCAATGGATTTAGCAGTGATCTTCAAGGTGGTGTGAAATCTTTGTTTTACACATAGGAAAAATGCACTTTGACTGCAATATTGATTGCTGTCCCCTGGGAAAAAAAAATAGGTCTTGCTTTCATACCTTCACACTTGAATTTGCATTTTCTGTGTAAATTACACTAGTTTAAAATTACATACATACAAAAAGAAACTCTTTGTAAACCTGTTTTCCTACCTCCCTTCAGTTAGCTACTTTTGTATTGCAAGCTAGCCACTTGTATTTTCCTGTGTTTGGATTTTGAAGTTTAAACCCAGGCAGACAATATTAAACATGAATTGAAACCCCTAATGAACTGAAGCCTTGATCTCCTTTTACAAACCCACCTTTTTTTTAATGCAGATTTGCTGAGATGTGATCAAACAGGACACAGGCTATGATTCTGAGTTGGTTTCATTGTAATTTTGGAACATTCAGCAGATAGTTGCAAACTTGTTCTTTGCAAAATGCCCAGATGTACAAGACCCTGAAGTCACTTGAAATACTCCTTTGTTCTTCTGTCTTTCAGGGTGGTAGCATAACAGCAATTTTCTAGGAAAAGTTGCTTTCACATTATGCTTCTGTCTGAAAAAGGATGGGATGATAGAGCTTTCAGGGTCCAGAAGACACATTTTAACCTTAAATGCATAGCAAACTTTTGCTGTAGCAGCACTGAAAGCACATCACTATGTTACCATTTGCGCTAGATAGAGAAAAGCAAAATTTAGCCAGGTTTTCCAAGTGTTATGGGCAGTGAGTGGGGCTTGCTAAGGTAATGAGGACTAATGCTAAATGAGAGCTGCTCAGACAAACAAAAATATGCTGACTGCTGCCTTACTTCATCTCTCAACTTCATCTTTAGCTAAACTAGGTGGGAGAACTCTTGTTTCCAGACTGATCCAGGAAGGTACTCAGGTACACAGAGAGTCCTATTGATTTAAGGGTTTGAAATGAGGCGTGTATTTAACTGCAAGTTTTGAAAGAAAAATCCTCCAGTAGTGTTCCTCACTGAGCACAAAATTGTAAATCCCTCCATTGTCGCTGGTCTCAAAATGAAGGAGTGTAGGTGCCAATTGAACGTGGATTGTAGGATGTATGTTTTGTTTCAACGTACACATCTTATGGGTAGTGCCTCACAGAGAAACTCTGTGTATTTATTCTCAGTGGGAATCCATCCCTACAACTTTTGGAATTTTGCAATGAAATTGTTCTCTGCTAATATTAGTACAACAGAGTCCTTATGTAGCTGCTGGCCATGGACATCACTTTATAAGAACTGACAAATGAAAGGCCAAATAATACGTTAATTACCTCTTGTAGAAACATAAATGCTGTTGTGACCTTTTTCTGTGTGGTACAAGCTATTTTTTTGCAGTGTTTAAGAGCAGTTATTTAATTTCATGATGAAAGCTATGTGGGATATGATCTGGAAAGCTTTTACAAACCAAATTCTCTCATTGCTACTGTACAGGCCTACAGCCTTATCCTTGACACATGTGACTTTGCATTGCCTTGAGTTACATCAGTTTTGCCAACTATCAGAGTCTGATTTTATGCCCACACTGTCAGTGAGACTAATTAGAAGGCCACAGATTTACAGCATCCAGCCAGAGAGTTGCTCTGGTTTGTTTGTTTCTGAGGGTATACAGTTAGGGCACAGTTAGGTACAAGGATGTTACTAATAGTCTGTGTATCTGCAAGATACAGGTAGGCATCCTCAGAGGGTACAATTAGACTAAACTATTGAAAAAGGTATGGAAGGGGCAAAATCATGCATATACTCCAGCTAGTAACATCCTGGTAACTTGCATTACGTACCCACACAGGCACTGTGAATGAGGCCTCAGCAAGGCAGGTTTTCCCGTCTATTCCCTATGGTTCCCTGAGATTTTTTAAGGTTTCCCCAAGAGAACATGTTGGTGTTTGTGGGCTGCGAGGATTGCGTCAAGAATTCAAAAATCACGCACTTGCAGCGCTGCTGAAGGGAAGGGACCTCCAGAAGTTGCAGTGATGATAATTGTGTCTCTAACTCATCTTTGTTTGTGGTTGGTTCTCTAAACTTTTTATTCATGTTGCTGTCTCCTGAAAGCTGTCTTAGAGAAAGCCTACATCTTTCTTAGGTTTTGATGCTCAAATGAACATCAGTAAGTAACATACTTCTTAGGTCTTGCCAGTGACCTTCCTGCCTTCCTTTTGGTATCCCAAAGAGGAAGAATGGCTTTTCTTTTCTTTTTTTTTTCTTTTTTCTTTTTTTTTTTTAACTTTTCCCAACATTACACACTTGATTTATAGGCAGCTCATGAGACAGTATAATATCCTTTTGTGCACAACTGCTGCCTAATGAGAGGCTTCCCCTTCTAAAATACAATACCGTATGAAGTATAATATAGTACAGTACACATCCAGTCCATATTAAATGAAATTGAAAACAGTAAGCTGAGCATCTCAATAACATATAAACTCTTGCAATCCTGACATATATGAGATGACTAAGACCTCATGGAACATAGCCAGTATTAATTTTCTGATGTTGTACTTGCATTATATAAATGAACAGAAGAATATTGAAAATGTAGAGCAAATGAAGAGCAAAATAGCAAACAGAGCAAGTGAACCCACCTGAATTCTTCACTCAGAAGTGAAACTGGCAGGGAATAGGGAGAAAGGGCTGTAAAGCTTCAGAATTTTCTAAGGGGGTACCTGGAAATGCCAGGATGAATGAACCCTTTGGCTGCCACAAACAGCAAGTCCTGTAGTACTGGTGGTGATTAGCAACATTTTTTTGTGGAAACCTGAAGTAGACTGTAAAATTCTCAACGAAGACATTTTGAAATGTCAAGAATGTTACAGTTGACAACAAATGTCACTTGGGAAAAAGCCCATCTTGACACCGAAGCAGATGGCAGATGAGACAATTGAGCGCTATGTCACCTAGCCATGCAATAAAGCAAAGGCACATGAATTTAACCAGCTACCAGCCTAATTAGTGACTTCATAATTTGTCTTCTAACATATCACCAGGTGAAAACAGGGTACAGGAAACTCATAAACCATGAATAGTTGGGGGTGGCAGGACCTAATGAAAAACTGTGCTCTCTCTTTTCATGAATTCAGAATTGATACTGGAGCTGTCTTTCAAGAAGAAGGCCTAAACTGTCAGAGTTTTAAGAAGGGTGCATGAACAAAGTCCTATATATTCTAACTCTACAAAGCATGCAGCCTCTTAAACCTGGGCCACTGCAACTCATCTCATCTAATTAAGATTTTCCTTACTCTGTTTTCTCATTTGTACAGTCCAGTGGATTTAAATAGATTTATTTGTTTTTCACTTTTGTGTAAATTAAATAGGAATTGAGATCCTGAAACAGGAGTGAAAATTTATGTGCAATGGCCTGATTCTCATTTAGTCAGATATCACTTTGCACTTCTCTGTGTAACAGAACTGTGAAACAAATGTGAATGTAGTCTATATAGTCAATGAGATGCGAAATAGATTTTGTATCAGAAAGCATCAAGGCTGAAAATGGCTTTGCTTCTTAGGACCAGAGCATAGATGAATTAATTTCTACTCACATATGCATTGTTATAATGAGCTAAAATTTAACTGGAGACCAGGAGTCAGTTAGAATTAGGAATTAGTGGATTTACCTACCCAGAAACTTAGTGTAAAAAGAAAATGAGATCCACCTAGTTCCTCATTCATTTCCATGTATCTTTGTATTAGTTACCTTTGCAGACTACTGAAATATCTCTTAATTTTATTCAAAACTACCTTGAGCTTAATTTGCACAATAATTCATTTATTGAGAGGCATTATTGAGAAACATTTGACAATAAAGATCTCTAAATATTTAAAATTCAAGTGCTGGAGAGAGTCTCATCTCATTAGAAAGCAATCAACCATACTGAGACAGGTTAATAAAAGCATCTTAAACTCATCATCAAAAGGCACTCTTGGTCTCCACTATCAGGCAGAGGACTTCTAATGATTAATTGATCACATTTTCTCTGTTCAACAAAAATATCATGAGCTGAAAGTTTTCAAGATATGCAACATGAGAGGGTTTTTTCCTGCCGCACAGCTACGTTTGACAGATGACCTTTAGTCTTTCTTTCACATTAGTGAGATATTCAACAAAAATAACACAGATACATTTTTCACCATTATCTGATGCACGTGCTCACAGAATCCTCTATTTGGTACCACACAGTAAACAGTCTTACTTCTGTAAATGTCTTCATTATAAATTAGTGCCCTGCTTTCAGCTTTCATCTTCCAGTAAGATCAGAAGGTCTAAAAGCCTCTGGATGATTCTATGAACGCACGTAGTTAACCTGCTGCTGCTTCACAAGGAGATTGCTGCATGTGTAGAAATACAGGAGGTTTTCAGGAGGGTTGTGTAGTCTGTTTGCATCCCTTCCATCCAGCATGCCAGCAACTGCATTTGGATCTCTGAAGTACCAAGAGGTCCCATGTACTCAGCATTTTGGTTTGCACCTTCACTTTTGTGCACTTCAAAGGTTGCACGGTGGCTTGCCTTTCTGTCCTGAGCTCACCTGAAATTTCCTGGCTGGGTTACAGATAACAAGGGAGCTGTGACGTTGAGGACATCCACAGCCAAGTGTTCACCCAGGGTCCTGGGGAGAGTTGCACAGTCTGTGCCGAAATATTGCTGTCAACATCAGAGCTGGCAGCTGAAGGTCACTCAAGTATGAGCTGCAGTCACACCTCTGGACCACAGCAGTGTTCCCATTTTCACTGCTTCTTCAGCCCTGGCAAGTATCTCCTTCTGCTGAGGCTGCAGGTCAGAGGTATAGTGAAGGGCACAAGATTGCATGGAAGTGTTTTAGAAGAGCTCTGTCACCCCAGAGCTCCCCACTAGTAGGTCAGTAGTCCTCACTGCATGTCCTCGTTCTGTTTTGCAGGTAAGACCTGAAGTTATTCCAGAAGTCAGTAAGTTTGAGAAACGTGGCCTTGTCTGTCTGAAGACTTTTCTTAGTGAGTAGAAGGGGGCAAGGGAAGTTGTTCTGCCAGGATGAGCTGACACCCTTGCTCTCTCTGTGGGAGAGAGCGAGGAGGCAGGTGAGAATTAGGCAGGCATCATCACAGAACAGCTGGCAGAACATGATGAGCTCAAGGTCACTTGGCTGTTGGCCCAAATCCATCCAAAAATACCCAAAGCCAGCAATTAGTCAGGCCATCAGCTCAAAAAAAAACCAACAAAAGGAAGTAGCTAAGCCATGTCATTGTTCATCAAGGGTATCCAGATTCAGCTAGCAGCCTTTGGAAGGCCACCATGGGTAGGAACAGGGACTATCCCCACTTGTGGCCTAGCTCATCAGTGTGAATTGAACTCAGCATCATTTTACTTAACACCTGCCTGAAAACAGGTTCAAAAATACATTCTTGAATGGATAACTTGGTAATTTTTCAACTTCTCCTGGTATGAAGAGAGGGATGGCTGAAGACAGCAATGCTTTGATGCAATACACCTGCTAGAATGGAAAGTACAAGCTTTGGACAGATGCTTTTCCTGTCTCTGAGGCTTTCATGAGGTTCCATCAATTTTGAGACAGTTGAATCTTTATTCCCCCCCACCTATTAATAAACACAAATGTGTGGAAAATTACCCGAATCTTCCTCCAAAGAGGATGTGCCTCTAGAATCACTTCCAGTACTGAGGACCTCAGAATTCTGCTGCCATATTTAGAGGCGATAAAAACAGTCCTTGTGTTTCTGACCAAAATCCAAATATAGCCTACATTTTTCTGCCAACTGAAAATGCACCTTTTTTTTTCATTCAGTCTTGTTTAAATCTAACTTTGTTCCAAACTTTTCATTCTATAAATGTCCCTTTCACTATAATTATTTAAATAAAGTGGGAAAGTGCCCAATTTAGTGAACTGAATTAGTATGCTACTTAATGTGCCTGCTATTGTCATTCTACTAGGGCTTGTGCTCTGTTCCCATTACAACTTCTCCATGACTTCAGCGGGTTTACACAAGACTGGAACCAGCCCATGAAGGACACATTACCACAGGCAGTTGTATTTTACAAATTCAAGTGGACATAGTTGCTATTTCTATAAAATTTATTGAAGTTTTCACACTGGGAGGAATACACTGGGTTTTACTTGGCTAGGTATTGGCTTTATGGTTAGAAACTGGCAGTGGATGTCAATGATACCCTGAGAGATCTAAGCCTACCTGTTTTGTGTGGTGTGGTGTGCCAGGCCCTGGTTTCCCAAACATTCAACTGAGCTTTTGTCTGTCGTGGGCACCTCTCTCTGAGAAGTCGGAAACATGGAACTCAAAAGTCCCTGAGAACATCGAGAAGCAGAAGAGACCATGCAGGAGCGTGGGGTATATTACCATGTTAATAACCTCAACTAGCTTTAGGTACCTACACTATAGGTATCCACACAGAGCTGGTTGTTTAGGTTTCTTTCAGAGCCAGTGGAGAGAAACAAGAAATATCAAGATATTCTGGATAACTTTGAGACAAGACAAAGCTTGCCCTAGAAGTGTTTGTTTCTTTTCAGTAAACTTAGTGGCAATTTGAGTAACCCAAGTGTAGCCCTCATTATGTAGGTGTCACAGGTAGGTGACATGATCCTATCTTTCTTGTGTGGGACCTCAACAGGTAAAGACTATTCAAGGTACCATGTATATACTCTCTATCCAGAGTAATTGTTTTCTTGTTGCTTTCTTTGTGTGTCCTCTGAAGTAGCTATTTTTTCTCCTCCACAATCCTTTTCTGTTTCTTTTTCCCTCTCTTGTTTATATTTTTTACTCATAGCCTATTTTTTTTCCTACACTTCAGTGCTTTGAGATGATGATGAATCTATATAAATGGGTTTGGCAATCAGACTACTTAAGGAATTTCTTGAAAATATTTGCTCATCTCCTGAGGGCTAAAGGTGAAAAGCAAGTCGTTAAACTGAACAGACTCATTTGACTGCCCTTGCTGAATGCTCCCCTCTTGCCCCACCTTGTGTCTCACCAACCTTCAGTCCTTGCCCTGAGGTACCAGATGCAGTTGGTCAACCAACTTGTGATCTGGAGAAGGCAGTGATACTGGTCTTGTCCAATGTGCCCTGTGCTCATAGAAACTC
The DNA here is from genome assembly GCA_013396735.1 of Grallaria varia. NCBI lineage: Eukaryota > Metazoa > Chordata > Aves > Passeriformes > Formicariidae > Grallaria > Grallaria varia. The sequence continues at coordinate 236,739 of VWZG01009712.1, forward strand.
CTCCAAGTGATCTACTGTCCTAGCTGGAGTCTCTCTTGGCAGTTTTATGTATTTCATCCAGTGCCAGAAGTCTCATGCACTGTGACATTCAGGGTGCGTTGATGATACAGCCAACTGGTTTAAGGGCTGGGCACTGCTGAAAGAGGGTGGTGGTGACATTTTCTGCCCCTGCCTCCCTAGCTGTGGAGCCCTGTCACTTCCCATGTGCCAGTGGCATTTGCCTGACCTTGGAGTGAGTCAGCTCAGGGGATGGACCAGCAGAAAATCACATTAAAAATGAACGAGTTTTTCTCGTGAGGAAAAGAGATTTCTGTTCTTTGTTCTCTGAAATTCTGGGCGTTCAGGTACAGCAGCACTGTGCTCTGGGGTACAGTATAAAAGCAGTATATACATCTTTAAAGTGTCTGTGAAGAGGTAGTACACAATGATCCAGTTCAGCTCCCTGAGAAATTTCCTGTTGTGTTCAGTGGCTCGGATTTCACTCTGTTTCCTCGCTACTGTATTTCTGTAGTGCTGTCAGTATTCTCCTGCTTATTCTGCATGGTCAAAGACCAAGATACTCTAAAATGTTTCAGCAAAACACTAAACCCAGGGATGTCCCTGTGCTGGAAAGCATTTATACAACTATATTTTATGCATTGTTGTTTTACCAGGCTGCACTCTGCTCCTGCTCACAATGCTGAAATTTGGAAGTGATTCCCAAAACATCTGTAGATAGTTCTGTGGATTCAGCCATGAAGGGAATGTGGTAAAAAAAAAAAAAAAAAAGGATGTGATACCTTTTGCTTTCTCCTCTTGCATCCTTAGGGGCAGAAATTCAGCATGACCTCCCTGAACGATATTATGCTACTGATGTGTGAGAGCAAGTACTGTCCTGACCTTTGTGAAGGGGAAAGTCAGATTGTGGCAGTATCCTCATAGCCATAGCCATGCCCTGTTTCAAGAGAAGGGATGGCCAGTACTAAGATGGTTGGCCAAAGCCCCTTCACTTCTCCCTGGTAGACCTGAGCCTGGCCCATGCTCAAAGCACAGCACTCCCTGCTCACATTCACTGTTGCTTCTCATTAGAGATTTCACTGGATTTCTTATCAGGGATGAACCAGGAGTGTAATTTGCTCAAAAATGCAAATCAATATTCACAGCAGGGTTTGTTTTTTGTTTTTCAGGATTTTTTTGAGGAGTGGCTCAAACATTTGTTCAACTGTATTCCTTACACTTGAGCTATAAAAAGCATCAAATTTAGGCTCAACATGAAGCCACATAACATAAAATCAAAAAGTGATAGCAGAAATGTTTCAGTACCCACCCACCACTTAAACAAAGGAATGGGGAATAGTGTCTTGCTTGTTCCAGAAAAACTATCGCAGTGAATCAGCCTAACAAACCATAAAGTCCAATCCTCCTTAGAGCCCTTTACAATTTTGCAAGTCAAAATGCTTGTTTTTTCTTACATCCATAAAGGAGGGTGCAAGGTGGTGCCAGACGGTCCAGTTTTAAGGGAAAACCCTGTGGTTCCTCCTTCCTCTCACTCTAAAAGGAAAGCTTTTGAGATGGTGGATTGAGCACAAAACCCAAATTTGAAGAAGTGAACTATCACAAACATGTAGGAAAATGATAATATACTTGTCTGCAAGTTACACATTCAATCAACCTGCAGATGTGGATGAACACATACTATGCATTCAGCACATCCTGTTTTTATTGCAAGCCCCCTTTTTCTGCCTGCCCAGTTTCTGGTATGATCTGAGTGCACACATTTAGGCATAAAGATCCAGGGACTTGGTTCCCTAGTAGTGCCCACTTTCTTTTAGTCTGCCAGGTCTTCCATGACACGTGTCTGGGAGGTACAGCTGTGAGCCAGTCTGCCTTTTGGGGTTGTTGGACCTGGACACACTGGGACATTTAGCATTTACCACCTGAACAGTCTATCCTTGACTCTGCTCCCTTTCCAGAGAATTGCATACGTTTGGAATTTTTAATTTCTTCCTATTATAAAATCAATTTCCATAAGAATACGTTTTGTGAATCAGTTATTTTTCCCTAGTCCTTAACATATGATGCCTCTCAGAGGAGGCACGAAACTGAGATGCCAGTCCCTTTAATTTTTATAAGCTGGTCTGATTTTGTTAGTGTAGGGATACAGACCTATCCAAAAGTTTTTGGAAGTTAATTCCATTCTTCATGCATTCATCCTCCTGAAGTGTCAACTGCAAAAGCCATTTGTCTTAATTTCCTGTACCAAAACCGGAGGACAATGTTACTGTGTACAAATTACTGCCTTGTACTGCTCTCTACCTTTCAGGTGCATTTCAAGTCAACCTTATAACTGTTCCAATTTAGAGATGGTCCCAGCAGCAGTTGCACATTTGAGGTGACAAATAGTAATCTGTCCTTGCTGCTCCTTAAGTGTGAGTCTAATGGACCTGAAGTCAGCTGGAAGTCACTGCAGTGTGCTTTATATCAGGCTGAGGCTTTGGCTGCACCGGAGCTCCTGTGGTTGTAGCTTGCTTATGTGACCTCCCAGCACAGGAGGAACCCATACTTTTACAAACTGCATGAAAAAAAAAAGAAAGCAGCAAAGATTGTCTTCTGTAGGAGCAGCTATGCTCACAGAAGATGTTTTTGTAGTCACGAGCCAAATGGTGAGAATTTGCACCCTGAGCAGATATTGATCTTCTGGGAATGTTCATGGCAGAGATGTGGGTCCAGTCAGGGGCAACCTGGACTGCACAGTGCTGCTTTTCTTGTGCAACTGCCTGCTCAGGTACATCTTGCATCTGCTGGTGAAGGTCTGCAGTTTCTTGCTACAAAACTGAATGGAAAAGCAGATCTGATTTGGGGTTTTTCTAAATTAATAGAGTTCTAGAAGAAAAGTTAATGAAGTCCATAACAAATTGAATCCCTCTTTTTTTTTCTGAGTATACCTATATTCATACTCAGCATATCCTGGTTTGAGAGACCCTTCTGTCAGTATGGGGCTTTAGAAACAAGAGGTCTGTATAAATATATATTACTTTCATAATAGTAATATCAATTAGCTATTTTTAATAATTATTACAATTTTGCATTAGGTAATTTTCTTCTTTTTAATTTTTTTAAAATGTTGGTTTCAGAGCCATGAGAAAAAAAAATCCTGGAATGTATTTCTAGGAAAACACTAAAAAGTTGGTATGTCAAATGCTTTGTTACTCCACCAAACAGAGAAGTAGCAGAAGAAGACACCTCTAATGGCACCATTCATAAAAGGAAAAGCAACTCAAAACCTAACAACACACCTCTAATGGCACCATTCATAAAAGGAAAAGCAACTCATAACCTAACAACACAACAAATTAACTATTAGGTACACCTATGTGACTCGATGGTTATGTCCGTACTGGGGTCTTGACCGAAAAAAACCCCCAACTCTGCCCTACTGTGATTACTTCTGAAGTACTTTAGTACTGCCATATCCCCCTGGCTTTGCTGTTTTCCTTACTCCTGACAGAACGTTTGTGTAAATGCAAGAAGAAAGAGAGATGATTGTATAGCAGTTTGACAGCTCTAATTATGAATATTTAAGAGCTGCTTAAATGTGCTCTCTTCTATCACCTAATTTCCTATCAATGACAGCATTGGAAGCACTTGTCTCATTTTTCAAATCAAAGCTTTCTCAAGCAAAATGCTTGGAGACTAATAGCTTATGCATTCTATTAATCACAGAGGGTGGGAAAAGATCCATCAAGTGCTTCAGATAGTTTGAGAGTGCTCCCTCCTTGTAGAGCTTTCACTTCCCAATTCTCACAGGTGAGTGCATTTGCCTCCTGTGAATGATCTTTGTGATTTTACCTCAGCCAGAAATGGCTTCAGATTTATCTTCCTTTAACAGTGCATCAAATGATGCCTGAATATTTATAAAAAGAGTAAATTCTAATTGGGGTTAGCCATAGATAAGAGGAAAGAATAGTCATATGTTGCTTTTCTATAGTTCTTACTCTGTTCCCAGTGAGTCAAGTTTCATCGAAGAAGTGTTAGGTTTAGAGGGAAAAGAGTAACCATTCCAACTTTGAGACAGAAACTGTATTGTTGTCTAGTGTTTATTCTGTGATTACTGTTACTTTCTGCACTTAAGGTTGCCTTTGGCCATCATGGTAAAATAATCCCAAATAATTTTATCAGGGTTTTGTTCTTTGTGCATATACTGAAGGGAAGCATCTTCTCCTTACTAGAATATGTCATCTAGAATCTCTCTCAATAATGACTTGTAGGTTCTGCAGGATGTTTAACTGCCACAGCAGGAGTAGGGGAATATCTTCAAAGATGTGCAGACCATACCCAGCAATATCTAGGTTTGCCTCTTTGTGGATCTTGTGATGGCCGAGTTGTGTGATAACTTCCCCAAATTTTTGAAGGAGTCTGTTTCTGTGGTGCTTGTTCCCTCCTGTTTTGTTGTTACAACTTGTGAATTTGCATTCCATGTGTTACTGAAAGATGACACAAAATTAAAAAAGTCAATACTTCTCTGAGCAACATCTTGTGGTATTTCCTGCTGCAAATAGAGGGGAATATCATTCTTCCTGGTCTCATCAAATTTAGGAAGTTTGATGGTATAGCAAGGAGAGCCAGTCTCCAGACTGGAGATGTGTGGGATGCAAAAGTCATGTCTGTCTGTCATAAGAGCAGAGGGGAACAGGTTTAGATAGAGAAGCAGAGAGAAGAAGGAAGATTAAAAGAAATTGCTTGGGAAAATGAAGAGCAGGTTCAGAACTTCTTCACATATATTGACATAGCTAGATTAAAATGTCCTTGCACTAAGAAATGCCTAATCCCACAACTTCCACTGAAATGGGTAAAATCTGCATCCCATCACCTAAGAGTGAACCTCTTACCAAAGACACCCGCAGCTGAAAATTTTAGATTTTGTTTTCATAAAGTGTTGTTTTATATCCTGTGTTTAGTCTACATTTTTATGAGTCTAATCTTAGATATACTTTTGTCCAGGTACAAAGCTAGAGGGAGCTACAGAAAAATAAGGCTGCAAACCTTTTAAATAGAATTCTGCTATTAACTGTTTCTAACAGTTACGCTATTGATTATATTTCTACTTTTCCAGAAAAATCACATTTTTCCTTCTGAATGGTTGTTTTAATTTGCCTCTGATGCACAGTCAATTTTGATAGCACAGCAATTTGTTTCTCACCATTTCTCCTTATTTAAGGGAGAATCTGTGTACAATTCTATACTCCTATTGCTATGTGCATTGCTGGTAGCTCCTTCCTTCAGACTGTCTTTAAAAATACCTTAAAATAGAGCTACAGTTTTACTTATCTAAGGCTCTTGTTGGTGTTGTTGAGGAAAGGAAGACAGCTAACAAAGAAAAACAAAATGCCCTTTGTTGGAAGGACAAACTGTGTCCTGAAACAACTACCAGGATTGTGGATTTCCTGCTGAGTGACAGGTGAGACATTGAAGAATGCAGGTTGCAGCCAAACACTGGATTTGGACTCCAGAAGAGGAGACAATCCTAACTGCACTTCATGGATTGACAGAAATTAATAGAGACCTGGTGCATTTGGCTGTGAGGGAGAATATGAGCCTGCTTACATTTTTCAGTTAAAATCATTAGTTTTTGTTAATTGAAATGATTAGCACCCAAGGCATATTAACTGTGCTGTTCACTCCAGTGTAAATGAGCTCACAGAATCATGTCCTTTAAAGAAAGTTTAAAGTGGGTCAAAAATAAATTGAGTCAGTGACCTTTTCCAGTAGTTTTCCCTGGAGCAAAGCAGAATGTGTCATGTACCCAAGTAATCTGGTTTTTTTCCCCAAGATTCTCACTTTTGTGGGATTTTCAGCAGTCTCCAAACTTTGGCACATGAATTCTGCTGATCACAGCTCATGTTGCAGCCTGGAAGCACTTCAGTAACTTTACTGACATTGCAACTGGTGCTCCTCCAGACCCGGTGAACGAAGTAAACACAGGCTTACAGAATGGTAGAGGTGGGAAGGGACCTGGAGGGCACCTGGTTCAACGCCTTGCTCACGCAAAGCCACCAGACCACATTGTCCAGGACCATTATCAGACAGTGTTTGAGTATCTCCGGAAACAGAGTCCACAATCTCCCTGGGTAACCTGTGCCAGTTCTGGGTCACTCTCACAGTGAAAAAGTGTTTTCTCACATTCAGAGGGAACCTCCTGTGTTTCAGTTTGTGCCATTGCCTCTGGTCCTGGCACTGGACACCTCTGAAAAGAGTGTCTCTGTCCTCGTTACACCCTCCACCTTTACATCACTTCATGCCAAAGTACCTTGTTGCTGTATTAGTCACCTTAACAAACTTCCAGGCCTGATTAGTGGGGCTTGTGATGCAGGGAGCAGGAAGAAATATTTCAATAGGCTTTTGATGAGTTGATGTACAAAGAGGCAAATGAGTTATGTCATTTCTACTAATTTTTCACTGGAATCCATAGTTACTTGGGGTATAAGAACAAGAACAAAGAACTTTAATACCACAACTCTCTGTGCCAATTAATGTTTGTGGTTTATATCAGGCAGCCATTTGATGAAATAAATAATAGCTGATGCAGAAACTGAAGTGCTAATTACTTCTCTCTCAAATGAATGCTCTACACATCTGATTAGATGCTCTCATGTGTTCTTTCTGTCTACAGTTTCTTCTCTCTACCTTTGGAGAGGGCTCTAGAGAAGTGATGTGTCAGGCTGAGAGCAGGTCACGGAGCCCAGTTCTCCCACCTGCTGGCTGAGTGTTGCTTCAACTGAATTACTGTATTAAAATTGTTCCTCTTTGCTGTTTTGTGTGGGCCTTTATGTATTAGGGCACACAGAGATTTGCTTCTTGAGTGATTCAAGTGCTGCAGACAAAATAGAGAGAGCTTTCAGTTTGTAGATCCTGAGAGGATGCAGACAGGAGCCGAGGAGCTAGACTTAACACTGCACTTTTAAAAAGACCCAGGTGCAGATTTTTACACTGTGGGTGTATGTGGAGTGTAGCTGCCCTCAGTGTTAGTGAGTCCTTACACTAGGAACTTGCACTAGGATCATGGTCTGCAGACTTCAATCAGTATCTCTTGCACAGCCACACCTCTCAAAAAAAAAGGTTGGGACAAATCTCATCCAACTTTACCTGGTTAATAGATTACTATCTTGGGGCTGAGGCCAACTGTGCAAGGTTCAAAAAGGCAAAGAGCCAGGTCACAACCCCATGCAGCATTACAGGCTTGGGACAGAGTGGCTGGGAAGCTGCCCAGCAGAAAAGGACCTGGGGGTGCTGGTTCACAACAAGGTACCTCTAAAGAGACATTTGTCCAACTCACCTAAAATGAGCTGAACTGCCTCTGGAGCTGGTTTTCTCTCACTGCTGCTAGCAGAGGGAGTGCAGGCAGTTAGCCAAGGCAGGAAAACCGTTGTGGGATTTTGATGCAGATTACAACTAGGTGCCTACGAGTAGGACTCTCTGTGATGTGGATTGGTGTCTAAACTCCTGCATACAGCCACTTCAAATCCCTCAGAGAATCAAATGTACTTACTCAGGGCTGGCAGCTATAACATAGGACCTACAGGAGATACCAACCCTTCTGAAGGAGCAGCTGGAGGTCAGGAGGGTTCGAGTAGGACATTCCAAAAGTGCAACAAGATGCCTATCCTTGGACAAGAGGAATCAAGCCCCTACTCAGAGCAGACTGCAGCTTACTGTCAGGGACCTGTGCAAATCTCTCTGAATCCTGGGCATTTGGCAGCCTTGGCTCAGGACCAGCTTAGGTGTGTTCATCCTTGTGGAATCACAGAGCTCTTGGCTAATGATGGTTCCCATTGCCATGTCTGCTCAGCTCTTCTTGCCTGGATGCTCCAGAAAAGTGCCCAGTGTCAGCAAGGCTGCTGCCCTGCCTATCCTGCTGCCACCCTGGGTCTTAGCTCCCCTTCCAAAGCAGGCTCACTCTTACTGCTCCTTGACACTCAAGGCAGTGATTTAACGCACCAAAAAGTGCTGGCTGGCCAGCTCTTTACCCTCCCCTGACTTTATCGATTAGAGCTCTGCTGGCAATGATGGGAAGCTTAGGCACTTATCTCCCATGGCAACATCCGTCACAGCTGAAACATCCGTCACATGTCTGAAACCATGGAGGAATTTCACTTTTACCATTTGGAAAGTCAGTGCTCAGTTCAGTTCCCTTGGCATAGGTGTACAGAGATGGCCCATCCCATGGCAAGGCTGGAGGATATCATGCAGGAGCAGCAGGAAATCCGTCTTGCTGGAGCAGTGCAGGAGGCTGGGTGCCTAAGGGACCTTGCATGGGGCCAGGTGCTCACACTCAGGCAGATGGTTTCTGCCCTTAAAATCAGTTGAGGTGAATCTCTCATGGAAACCTGATATACTTTTAGCCTTGAATTTTTCTGTTTTTCTGTGCAAACTGAACATAAAATGCCATTTGCACACCCTGCTGTGGGCCAAAATTAAAATGACTGTGTGGGACCAAGCAGTGGGGAAACATCTGGGGAACCCTGGCCTTAGTAAGGAGCCTGGCAGCTGAGGGACACTGGAGCAGCCCTGGGCTTCAGGCACATACCTGGGGATGGGCTGAGGCTGGGACAGGGCGTCAGTCCATGGGTGAGGGTCAGGATCAGGTCCAGTGGGGGAAACTGGAGTCAGATATGGCCCAGGATGGCCAGGTTTGGTTCTGGCCATATTCTTCCAATGGGGAAGGGGTTGTGCTGGCACTGAGCCTGATGACAGCACCCAGAGCAGGGGATGCACTCAGGCCCCTCCTGCTGTCAACTGTGGCTCCTTGTAGCTCTACAGCTCCTTTGCCAGACATCAGTGTGTGCCCACTGCCCCCTTTAAAACACCCAAGGAGCAAAACTCTGCCTCTAAAATGCACCTGGTGCTCCTTTTGAATTCAGTGAAGATCAGAGCAAAATCGTAGAATCTGCCTTCTCAAATGATACACTTACTTCAGATACATTTTGCTGTTATTGACATACATGACAGAATGTTATAAGGGCATGTACTTGTTTGATGCACTGTGTGTGTGAAGCAGTACATAAAATCTGAATTCTGCTGCATGATAACTTTTGGTTTTAAATACAAAAGGGGTGCAAAACCCACCATCAGTCTGCATAATTTCCTAATGTACATTTCTGCATCATTAGTGAGATTTTGCAACAGTTCTCTGAAGGTGTTCCTAAAATAATTGTATGGATCCTGCATCTTATCCACAGCTGTATCAGGGGATGTGTGGGAGGTGTCAACAGAGCCACTAGGTGGATTTGAATATCTAATTAGTGTAGTGGGAACTTTGTTAATTATTTGCTAGAATCTCACTATTCTAAAATTGTGTTTAAGATACAGCTTCCATGCTTAATTTTTTATGGTTTTGTATTATAGACAAGATAATGGCACTGAGGAAATTAGCAGGACACCCACTAAAGGCACTTGCTTGACCACAAGTGGATAATTTCCCTAATTTTTATGCATAGAACAATATGTTGGTTTTGTATTAAAAAAAAAATTCTCTACCTCAGGATCCTGCTATCCTTCCTTGGAAAGGGAAACAAAGGCAAACTTCAACATAATTCAAGAAATAAAACAAATTAATCAAAATATTTGGGTGTTTGGCCAGGAAAAAATGCCAGTATTTTATGTGGGTGTGTAAGCCTTAAGCTGCATTTGTAATGTAGTGTCATTCAATTTTCCTTCCAGATGTAGGTGCTGATTTAGCTCTTTTTCAGAATAGGACAGTTTTGGTAACAATCAATTTTCTAAGAAGACTAAGCTAAATTTTGGGCGTTTAGGTCAGCAGAAAAAGTGATAAAAACTTTCATTGCTAACTTTTCTTTTCCTAATGAATGGATTTTTGAGTAAATGGTTCAACTGTGTTGGAATTTTTCCACTTTTTTAGCAGCTTTTACAGAATTTTCCATATTGAGCGCAGTGCAGTATTTTTTGAACTTATTTTACTCCAATTGCATCAAAACTGTTCTTCAAAAGTGGTCTAAGTTAATGTTTTATGCTGGGGAGTTGTGAAAGAGACCATTTTAGATTTTTTCCCCCCTAATTACCAGTTTAAATATGACTTTCCCAAGTTGATTCTCTCTCCAGTTTGGGTGTGAGTCTTCATTTAGACTTGATTGGGTTAGTATTTTCAAAAAGGTCTTGCACAAGGTTTTATAAAAAGATTTGTGAGATGGCAGTAAGTGAAATGATGAAGTGTTAGAGTCAAGGAAAAGACAAAGATGCCTCAGCTTTCGGGATGATGGCCACACGGGTGGAGTAAGGGTAGAAGAAATCAGAACAGGGTTACTCAGCCACTTCTGGCCAGTGCTCCCCTGCACGCCCAGGACTCCCACAAATGAGGAGTGACCCCAACCAATCCTGTGACCTCAGTTCCACCTCCCGCTTCGGGGGGCACACGGCAGACAGTGAGAGGTCACAGTTTTTAAATTTTAGAAGTTAATGCCAAAATTCTGGAGAGATCTGAGATTGCTACCTACAATTTCAGGTAAATAAGAATTTTTCACTTCTTGTTCGTGGTGTTTTCTTTTTGTCGGTATAGGCTGCATTTTTAAAAGGTTAATTTTCATGGTGTGTTTGTGTAGCAAATTCAAATTGAATTTTCTCTAACTAGTCTTAAGTATAGTTTTATGTGTTTGCTCTGCCTGTTGCCTAGGTTGAACTCATTTGTTTCCACATCTCTGGGGCAAAAGGAATCAGATCCATGCCACATCTTTTCAATAAACCTATCTATATCTATTATACCTCACATGTAGTTACATTGTCTAGGGTAGGAGGACGTAGAAGGACCGTATTACTTATGGGTGGATCTCCAAAATGAGTTTTTCTAGCCTTTTAATTTCTTGATTTCTAGTTTTCTTCTGCAGTTTGAGCACAACCTTTGATGCACTGCCGACAGTGTGACCATTCATTGCTCTGACAGGTCCTTTGCCTCCTGATTACTCCTCTGTATGTTTTGCATATGGGAAAAAAGCCACTTATTTTCCTGCCCTAAAAGACCCTTCTAGTTGTCTTGCTGTGTTTGGCTGGAATTCAGTCAATAATCAAAAAGGTATTTATTCCTAACTCAAGCTTTAACTATTCAGTCAAGAACTGCCCCTGACACTGCCTTAAAAAACAAAACAGAACAAAACAAAAAAAGAACAGAAGAAAGAAACCAAAGAAAACAAACAAAATCCTCCTAAAACCCCCTCCAAAACACCCAAATCCCACAAATTCTAAAACCCCTAAACCCAAAGCAAGAAATATATTTAAACAGTCACATAAAGTAGGGGAATGTTGGGGCTGGGTGAAATACATGTTGGCTTTGAACAGAGGGGCTTTGTGGAAAGTCTTGTAGGCTCTATGCAGTGTCAGTTTCTCTGCCATGTAATCCAACATGCTCTGTCACATGAACAAATTGACAAGAGCATGTAAGTTTAATAAGTCGTGAGATTGGATGTAACAGGAAGGGACTGCACTGCTTCAGGAAAAGGAGGCAGCAGGTCACAGACTGCTAGAACAACTTCTCTAGCTTCCAATTTGTCCCTGCCAACATTTCTGTGTCCTTTGCAGAAGACGGATTAGTCTTCAGGCTGGCTGGCTCTAACCCAAAGACTCTAGGCCAAATGCCCCTGCTATACATCATCTACAGAGATGCTCAGAAGGTCAATTAGGCAGCTTGGTACCTGTATTCTTAGACCCTGGTCTCTGCTTGCAGCCTCTCATGCTAAGACTCCCAGGGATATTTATTCTGATGTCACGTTAGAGTAGAGAAAGCATAGATACCTAATGCTAGAGGGAAGCCTTTGCAGATGGTTAGTGTTAGCAGAATGGCGCCGATTTACAGGACTTGATAATCTGGTGCCCCATAAACTGGAAAAAGGTTTGCATGGTGACAAGGAAAGACACAATGAACGCAAGTTATTCCAGGGGATATTCTGCCTGGATACAAGAGAACAAATCGCCATGAGAACAGCTAAATGTTGGAAGAGGGTTTCCAGAGAAGTGGTAGCTTCTCCCTCACTACAAGTGACTCACTCAAGCCTTGGCAGAGCCCTTGGTGACGTAATATGAGGTCTTGCTTTCAAAGGGCAGTAGGACCAGGGGATATCCAGAGGTTCCTTCCCACCTTGGCTTCTGTATTTTTTGCAGTTGTACTACAATCTGTTTGAAGGAGGGACAAAACTCTGCGTAGAAGGAACAGAACAGGAAGAAATCAGATGAGTTGAACGAAAGGGGCAATATTGCTGTGTGACTACAAGCATGGGATGAACTCCAGGTAAAAGGCAAAGAGCAGGGTTCAGAATTAAATATGACATTTCCCTGGCTTTAATAAAAAATATTACCTGAAATTAAAGTAAAAGCTTCTTGATAGGACTGAGCCTCCTGCATCACCTAATTGGTCTCTATAATCTCCTGCTCTTTGGATGCTGACTCTGTCAGGGTTTAATGCTTGTAGTAAGACCAGGTTAAATCCTGAAGAATGAAGAGGTTGCACAGAGAAAAACTGGAGTCTTCCCGTAAAGATTAGTTATCATAGAAGCCACTTTTGATTATATTGTCCCATTGCTCATGTTGAGACCAATATCTAAAAATAGAAATCCTATTAATTAAGAGAAATAAGTGGCACATTTAACACAATGAAATTAAATGTATAAGGCTTAAGCAAAAATTCTTGTAACGGTGTTAATTCATTAAACTACCGGAGATTTCACCATGAGGGCATTATATGAAATTGTCACTCATTAATAGTCTTTTCCTGTCACTTTTGAATTAAATAATTTATAGTGATCCTATATTTATAGTGATTTCCTCTGCTGATGAACCAACTTGCTATTACATACTACTTCAGGAGGTAAAAGTCCCCAATACTACCAAGACTTAAGTGATTTCTGATTTACCTGAATTATATCCTGTTCTTCATGTTTCCTATTACCTTGCTAGTAAACTACAGCTGGTATAGGCTTAGATTTAGAGTACAAAGACATTTTCATTTTAAAATATAAACTATTTCAGAATTAGCTCTTTCTTCATCTAACTGCCAAATTCCCAGAGTGGGATCTCAGGCAGATATAAATCTAAGCAACTGCTATTTAAGCCAGTAGATCAATGACAGCTTATTCCTGCTGAGTGGCTGCCCATGCTTTAGGTTATAGCTACAGGCACAGGCACAGCATGAGAAAAGAGCAGTGAGATGTTAGTGGAGGCTAAGGGCAATTCTTTATTTTAAAGTCCAAATGCATTTATAACAGCCCTGAAATTACACTCTGCTCATGCTGGTGGACCTACAGCAGTTTGGAGATCTAGAGTGAAATCAACAGCAAAACTGCTGTGGGTTTCACCCATGACCTATTCATTGAATTACTGTTTGACTGTTGCCAGCCATTGCTCTGCTGCTCTCCTCCCAGCTGTTTGTTCCATTCCCACTGCCACATGCAGTTGGTTCTCTTTCCATAAATTCCTCATGCCAATGTGAAACTGTAGGTCTAAATGACTTCACAGCACCTACTAAACCGTAGTATTCAACCACTTCCCAGGGCATTTTGTTCCAATGCTCTACAACTCTTTCTGTGAAAAAAAATTCCTAATATCTAATCCCCTGTCTCATCTTGAGGCCATTTCCTCTTGTTCTATCACTTGTTAACTGGGAAAAGAGATGGACCCATACTAGCTACAACTTCCTTTCAGGTAGTTCTAGAGAGCAATAAGGCTGCCCACCCTGAGCCTTCTTTTCTGCTGGCTACATGATCCCAGCTGCCTCAGCTGCTCCTCATCACACTTGTGCTCCAGACCCTTCACCAGCCCTTCTCTGGAGACACTCCAGCACCTCAATGTGCCCCTTGTAGTGAGTGGCCTAAAACTGAACACAGAATTTGAGGTGCAATCTCACCAGTGCCAAATATGGAGGGATGAGGATGTCCCAACAGCTTACTTACTTTCTCCAGCTCTCTCAAACCCATCTCATGAGGGTTTTAGCTTTCCTGCCTGCCCTGGCCCTGAGCACATCCCCTGCTCCTGGCGCTGGCTGCCAGGCTCAGAGCAGCTAAGGGCAGTTCCTGGCCCCATGGTCACGGGCATGATGTGACTACAACTGAGCCAGACCACTCTGAGTATGCCTGACCCTGTTTACCCTCACTGGGCCTCTTCCTGACCCCCACCTGTGGGCTGACATCCCATCCCAACCTTAGCCCATCTCCAACGAGAGGTCTGGTGCCTGGGGCTGGGGCTTCCCTGGTGCCCCCTGAAGGCCTGCTCCTGGATAGGGTGGGACGGGACGGGCTTCCAGGACCTTTCCTGCTATGCCAAGGGGCCCCCATTGCTTCACAAGATGCTCCCCGATCCTGCAGTGCCCTGACAGTTCCCAGCTGTCATCTTATGTGAGCTACAGTGGAGATACACAGGAGTGAGGACCATGTACATCAGCCTCCAGACCCGCTTGTGTTGCTAGGAGCAGCCAGAATACAATACCTCATATCATGTTGTTAGATAGCCTGGGCACCCTGGGCCTTCCTTTTCCCTCACCAGCCCGGCTCAGCTTAGCACAGACCCTGAACTACCTCTGTCAATCTCACGAGGCCACTTGTGACTAAAAGGAGCTGGGGAAAGATCATCCCTGTCATCTCTTTATCAACAGCAATGACACATTGGAGGAAACTGCCGCCTGTCTCCAGTGAGGTAGCAAGAAACCATGAATTATTTATTAGTTCAATTAGTTGACATGGGCAAAGAGTGGTGAGGGCTGTAAAATAATTACTTATTGATTTGCCTTTTCTTCCTCAAACTGCTTCACAATTTTGGTGCAAGACAGCAAAAGCACAAGGGCTTGGGAGCCCAGTTGCTGTCCCTTCTGGTTACAGTGGAGTTGGCATTACAAATAATGAGTCTTCAGCTGTGGATGTGTCCAAATATTGGTGCTGGCACAACAGACATAATAACTTTATTTGTTGCAGCACAGATGCTGTTACCCCATTATTTTCTACAGGCATGTTAAGCAACAATCAATAACTCTCTGTCTGCTTATGGCATTTGGAAATCTCTGGGGACTACTTATGACACTCATTTGTTTTTCACACTTGCCATTAAATCGTATTCAAAATGCCCCAGACCTTCAAAAGGTGGCTACTTCTTGGGTATTTTTGATGCATATTAAAAGGAGACTAATTTTTAGGCATATTAATTCTCCTAAAAAAAATCTGCCCAACTTCAGAAAATGACAGACTATGACACTCTTACAAATAAGAAGGGAGAGCTAGTAGCATATTTTTAGATCATTCAGAATTCTGCACATCTTCAGTAAACTTCTGCAGCTAATTAATTTTTGTTGCTATGTCAGTAAATAGCAATGTTGCTTATAGTTTGTATCAATCCCTGTGTCATGAGGTCATAATACAGGAGTCAGTCTGAGAGTGATGCCTGCTACATGTTTCTGGTGGTATAGATATCACAAACACTCTGTTGTTCAATTGTCACCATAGGCCACTGCACTTGTCTATGGCAGCTCTTCACAGAACCCTTTAAATAACTCTTTTGAAATTTAAAGTAAATTGCAAAACAAATACAAAAGAAGTGATGAGTTATTTCAAGTAAAACAGAAGAACTAATAACATTATTAGAAACAAAGAAATCACCTTGTAATCCTGTTGGAAACTTGTGTCTTAGGCTAATGGTATGACTAAGAATTTGTAGTATGGCTCAGGACTTCTTGAATTTTGAAGCACAATAGTTCTTGAATTTTCTCACTGTTGTCAAACTGCAAGTTAGAACATGACATATATACTGTCATTAGTCATCACAGTCTGTGGTCAGGAAAATGTCAGGTCCACTGAAAATAATTTCTAAGCACAGAAGAGTATGGAGACATTTCTATCATAGGACTAGCCCAAGGCAGGAAAAAGTGGGTGTGACAAGCACTGACATTTAAACCCTGAATCAAAGCTATAGGTTTGAAGAGAGGAGCAAGATTTTGTTTAGCTGATGACTACCATCTCTCCTACAGCATATTTGCTGGTTACCCAACTGCTAGATTCAGGTAGCACAGGGCGGTTCTCTTTTCTGTACCAGCCAGAGAAGTGTCTGTGTTTGAGTAAAAGGTGGATTCTCCCTGCTGGCTATACAGCACCAACAGTGTAATTTTTCTTCGTGCCACTGTTGTTGTGGTGTGACAATGAATTTCCACCTTGTATCCAGCTCTTGCACTAACTAACCACTGAGAACAACAGGAAAATCAAGCTTAGGACCTTATGTGGTTGGCTGATCTTGGTTAGAAACTAAGCCCTGGCCCAACCTTTTGCTCATTCCCTCCCCTCAGCAGGATGGGAGGAGACAGAATTGGAAGAGCAAAAGTGAGAAAACTGCTAGGTTGAGATAAATACAGTTTAGTCAATGAAGGGATGTGAGAGACAAAAGAAAAAAAAAAATGCAAAGGATAATCATCTCCACCATGCCAAGTCAGTCTGAGCAATGGCTAGTTTGGAAAATGGCCATTTGAAAACTGGTCTTTCCAGGTTTATATGGTATGGAAAATTCCCTTAGATAATTCAAGTCAGCTGTTTCAGCTGTTCCCCTCCCAGCCTTGTGCCCACCCCCAGCCCAGCAGGCAGGGTGAGGAACAGAGAAAGCCTTGGTGCTATGCAAGCACTGCTCAGCAGTAGCTAAAAGGTTGTTGTGTTACTAACACTGTTTTAGTCACAAATCCAAACAATGGCACCATATGAAATGTTATGAAGAAAGCAAACTCTGTCCCAGCCAGACACAGTACAATTTCATACCAGTGCTTCCTTGTGAAGTACTTGGACTGAGAATCTGGTTCACCTTCAGCTCTCCTGCTCTCATGCAACAGGGCCAACTCACAGCCCCGACCAGAAGCTGGAGCTAAAGTGGGTCTGAAGATGAGCTTTCTAGAAATCATGTTTGTTGCTGTCTTGTCTGGTGACTCTGTGGTGACTGTGGTCCTGCTGACAGTAAGCCTCATTGTAAAACAACGTTAGAGAATTTCCAGCATTTCTAGCAGAGCTAGAAAATTACAGATAAAACGACTGAGCAGAATACTAGGGTTGAAAGCTTCAAGCATCAAAAGATACAAAATGACATGATTAGTTTGCCTGTAAGATCCCTTTACAGGGGATTATCACACTCCCCTTGTTTGCCCTATGGCTGTCTTCAGTTCCACAGTCACACACCACTTTCTCTATGGGCACCTTTAATTCAAGCCTTTTCTTAAGTGCTTGCCTGTGCAATAGTAATGTTCTCAGCAGTTTGTCTTTAACACAGTGCGGGTGACCTAGGGATATTTACATGAGGTTTTTACACTTTTTGTTTCTTTTCAATAAAATATATTTTCAGGAAACAAAACTGAAGAGCATTCTGCTAAGCAGTGTCATGATGAGAAATGTCAAGATCTTATCAAAAAGCATTAATAGTCTGGGCATTTGGCTCAGCCAGTCGATTTCCTAATTTTTTTTCTTGCAATGTGTTTGGGAAGTGAGCTGCTTCAACAAGTAAATGTTAGCAGGAAATTAGGGGAAAGTTTCCAGCAGTTAAGAATTCTTATGTTCAAGTGTTATTTTGAAAATATTGCTGGTTAAGTGCTAACACATTTTCAAGTGTCATTTAACAGGTATGATGGCATTTCATGTGGGAGGTGAGCGTACACCAACAACAGTACTGCTCCCTCAGCATGGCACATATGTTCATTTTGTGTGCTGGAACAGTATGGTTATACAGGCACCTTGTCAATACCTACATTGGCACAATTCACAGAATAATCCTATGGGGATTGTAAATTTAATTACTGTCAGAATGCTTAGAGGCATTTTTGCATATCAAATCAAAATACATAAATAAATAAATAAGGCAAACTTATCTCTTCAGTAAAGACACTTATACCAGCAGTGGCTCCAAGTCCTGTTGTCAGCTGCCTACGGGCCACCCAGTCCCCATCTGCGGATCTGGGTGCAGGAGAAAAGCCCGTCCACAACAGTAGCCACATCACATCTGAAAGTTGCGTGGACAGGGCAGTTTGTGCCGAATTGCAGGAACAAGTTAAACATAGCCGGCAGGAAATACATTTGGTCTGGAAGTGAAGTTCTGACTGGCTGAGGGTAAAGGTCAGGAGCAGCCTGCAACAAGACTGTCCACCCAGATGGGTGTTTGACAGAGCTTAGTGTACTCCTGGGAGGAATTATGTGGCTTTGGAGGAGAGCTTTCCCTGGGGTCCTTGCTTTGTTTTTCTTGTGGTGGTAAAGGACAGTCTTCACATTGTTCTGCCCACTACCTTTTTCCCTCAGTCCTTCTTATGTTGACACCATGATATTTTTCTTCTTGGTGTTTCCTTTCTTATGCGGTTTAGCAGCTGGTAGTAGCGAGTGTCAAAGGTCATGGCAAATACATGAATTTTACCTTCTTCTATTCTGACTGTAGGATTTATCCTCTTAGCACTGGCCTCTATGGAACACCAAAGAGGCAGGAAGTTTATTCATTGACTAGTGAGTTTATGTACTTTTTTCTGTACCAGTATTCTGTTGCTGTTTAGGTAGTTATAAACCATGGCCATTTTTATTAAGTTAATATAAACACAGTACTTCAAACAAGCAAACCTCTGTAACAGTTAATGCTTCTTGCATACAGCATAAAGAAAAATCAAAGGTGACACTGGACAAATATTTATCCTCTTTTCTTGTTTCTAAATGTCTGTGTAATCTGTGGATTCAGGGTTCTTGAATAAGGATACTCTAAAGATACAGGTGTACAGGTAGGGCTGCATGACTAATTGATGGCTGGCAAAATAGGGAACAAATTGTGTTCAGGCTGAACTATGGGTAATTGCCCTCCTTTTCTTTTCATGGAACTGTAAATCCTAAACATCTTAGTGGCAGTGGCTCCCATTCAGATCAGTAACTCAAGGGCAGGAGCATTCTTTACCACCTTATGGGAGATGCTGGGTCAGCTTTAACCCCTGAAAAGCAGTTTTAAACTCCACACTTCTAAGTGTCTCAGAGATTGTTTTAATGTGTAGATTATTAATGTGTAGCGATCCCAGTCTGATCGATTCAAGAACTAGTGTGCAAGCACTATTAATAATTTTGATTTAAAAAATGTTGGCGTCATTGACCTTTCCCTTCCCAGAAATGCCAGTCCTCACTGTATTGACTGCTGTCTGAGAGGTCTTAGAGACTTCAGCCCAAAGGGAGCACCACACCATAGTATGAAAGGGAAGAAATCCATCTGACCTAGAGATCAAGAAAGTATTTTCATCTCTTTTGATGGATTTTGTACAAAGCTTCATGATAAGCGATGTGTATTCACCATATTTATGAACATTTTACTCCTTGCTCTATGTCTGAAAAAATGATGCATAAACTCTGGTTGTTATATAGCATGTAAAGTATACTACGCTGATTTTCTTCTCTCTTAAAGTAAGTTCTTGCTGGTTAAAAGCTTAGTGATATCACTGGTACTATACACATACCTCACTGATGCAGAATGAGTCTTGTGGACTAATTTATATTAGATTAGCTGAGGACAAAACTGGCATGCTTTATTTTAACAGTTGCACAGAAGTTCCCCTTGTTCTTTAATTAATAAGTCCCTTGCATTCAAACATTCACCAGAATAAGCCCAAGAGGAAAATTTGAATAAATCTATTGTTGTTTCTATATCTTAGATGCATAAACATTTCATTATATAAACTCTTCTGGCAATTAACATTTAATACATAGAGTGCTAGTATAATTTTTAAAAAAAGTTGCCATTATCTTTTAAGGATTAACTAATTTAATTTCCTTTTTCATCATATCCTACCTTTTTTTCTCAGGTTATCTTTCTTTTTTATTTCAACTGTATATTCAGGAGTATCAGAACATGCAGGCGTAAGCTGTAACATTTTACTTACAATTACTTAAATAAAAAGGAAATTATAAATATTTATGAGTAAATTTCAGTATCTTGCCAAACACAAATGTAGAAGTCCATTTTTTAAAGGGCAAAATAGTGAAATGCTCATAAAACAGTATTGGTGCTGCTGGTCTAAGTCTACTTTTCATGTCTTTATTGTTGATGGCTTTGTTTTTCTTCTCCTTGCTTTCCCTCCATGTTTTGGTCTCTTTTCTCCATGGCGTGTTTTAGAGCAAGATCCCCAGAAGATGCAGGCATTTTAAAATTCAGCATCTTGGAACTGACAGGAAGCATCAGCAAAAGTCTGTATGTTTGACCTCAGGGCAACAGGGGTCTTGGTTTGAGTTTTGTAGGCATTAAGGAAGTAGGTGTCTGTAAGGATAAATGCAAGGAGCGAAGCAGTGGGGAGTTAATAAGCATGCTCGAAGATCTGGGCAAGAGGATTTCAGGAAGCTTCAACCTGATGTGACTCAGAAATGCTCACAAGGTAAGTGAGGATTCCTGATGAGGGGTCAAGAAATACGATCTCAAGAGCCACGTGCTGAGTTGCAGTTTCTAAATGGCAAACAAAGTTTGGTACTGGCTTTCTTTGCAAAACCCGATTTCTGGTCATTCCTTTGGCAACCTTTGAAAAATCCTGGCATTTGGGGTAATTTTAATTCAGCATTCTGATAACATTTCACACATGAGCAGAAACTAGCCTCTGTGAACAGAGGCATTTGGTTCTGATGTTCAATGAGCCAAAATTTTTTGAAAGGTTTGCTTTTTCTCTCTTATACTTTGAAAGAGCTGGTGAGGCCTTTCCTAAACATTAAACACTGACCATGGAGCAAATAAATAATCTGAACAAATATTTTTTTGTAAAGTGCTGTATGTCGGAAGTTTATAAATTAAATACTCTTGTTCAAACATCAGGAAACATTTCTGAACATTATATGATGAGTGAGAAATGGGAAACTGGATCCAAATAAGGAGTCAACTTGGGAGGGACTCCTAGAGAATTTACTAACTTCAGGACATGCTGAGTTACCTGCTTGATTTCTGTGGATATAAGGGAGAACAAAGTCTTCTTGGTGTCTCAAAAGGCAGATCAGTGCTGAATGTGCCCAAAGAATCTGGGAAACTGTGTTTGGGTTGGGAGAAAAACAGTAAGGACTTGCACAGACTGCAACAGGTAGGTAAGTTCTTCACCCCTCCAACATTAGGTGGGAAAGAGAAAACTGGCAGCAGTTACAGCCGTATTTAAAGTAAAGGTCACTGATTTGATTTATTTCTGTTGGATACTGAGCACCTTCTCTTTCAAAAGTAGGTATTGCAAAAGTCAGCTTGAGCCTTTCAGGTATAGGTATGGTGCATCATTCTGAGAAAGGTCAGAGCAAGCAACAACTCCTCTTCTTGAAAGGTACCAAGAAACAAATAGGCTTCTACTAAGACTTGTTCTGCAAAGTTATGCCTAGAATTTGGGCAGAGTATTTTCAAATGTAAACAGAAAGTTTTCTTTACAGAAAAATTCTCAGTCTTTCAGGTGCTGTAAGGTGTTACATTGAACCAGTCTGTTCCACAAGAGCTGTCTGTTGATAAACCAGTGCTAAACCATTTTAAATTGAGAATATAACAGTGTTACTTTCTAAGGTTACATTTATTTTTCTACCAGAAATGAACCCTCATAGATTTTTTTTTTAAATTCAGATGAAGCCATGAAAATTGAGAGTTAACAGTGCAGAATATTGTCAATTTGATATGGCTGGAGGAGATTTTTTACTTCTGCTGTTGAATAAATAAATATTTGTTAGCAAAGTTAATGAAGTATAGAGGACTTTGTATGTCAATGGTTACTCCATTTATTTAAAGTCGTAATTCCAGTACTGCCATTTTTGATATTAAAAATAGTGAGTGATATTAAAATGGTAAAATGGAAATGTGTCAACAATTTATTATAAGCAGATAAAATAATTATGAGAATGTGATTCAGGAGTAGAAAAATCAGTTCAAGAGAAGTGTAGCTGGCAACCTATAATCAGTGCCTTTTAATGTATAGATTAAGAAATTTTCTACATAGCATACACAACTGAGTGTTGTGAGCTGGTTGCTGTTAACTAGATGTCTATGTT
>VWZG01009712.1:258948-284245 GCA_013396735.1 Grallaria varia
CGCAAGCTTCTCCCCCGCGACAAGGGGGCGTCCGTGGAGAAGGATGTCTATGTTAACCACATGTGATATGTAAGGTCAGTCTTAAAATCTGTCTGAGATACAATTTATAGCCATACCCCAGTAGATTGTGAGCGCATGAGATCTTATTTGCTGGGTAACTATTGCACATTCAAGAATAATTTCAGGAATAGGCTGAAAGGTTTCAACTAACTTTCACTTGTCCAGATATTTACATCAGTCAGAACATATATACNAGAGCTGTTTTACAGAGAATTGTATACATATGTTGAGCAAAGCTAGCAACTATTCGAATCATACTCATTTTGTTCAGGGAACAGGATACCAAAAACCAAGATAAACTGATTTGTCGATTTGATGATCTGCCCCTTGTCTCAGTGGAGTTGATTTTACTAAAGCTGAACTGCCTCTTTGTCACATAATTGTTTTTGCTTCAGACTAATAAACTCTGAATGAATGAACAATGTCCAGAGGTGCTGTCAGAGTCTGCCCAACGGCAGTCGTTCTGGTGCAAGATTCATTCTGGACAGAATTCATCCACCTTAGAAAACTGTAGCTCTTGAGCCATCCCGGTAAAGTTACAGTGCCAAGATGACCCTGGCATAATTACAGGTGAGCTGATGGAGAAGTGCAAATAATTCTTATGCAAATAAGCTTATTCTGAATCTGGAACATAAGAAGGTAGTGCTTGGACCAGGTATCTTGAGCAAGGCCAAACTGTATCCATTAATTTGCATCATTTAATGGATGTCCCAGTCTTTGTTGCTGATCTCTTTTTATCTCATCAGGTCTTTAGCACCTTGGGCCATCATTTAAAGCTGTGCTGAGGGATTGGGTTAAGAGAAACCACTTTCCATTTGCTTGGCAATCAGTGGGCACAGGTTCTGAAGAAGCTCTGAGATATCCAAATCCTACTGAATTTCTTTGGAGGTTGGGTGTCTGCCTCCTCCAGGCTCTTTTGAATATCACTTCCATAACTTCTCAGTCAGATGTAAGGGTGGAGGGAGCAGAGCCCAGCATTGGATAAGAACTGTGGTAATAACTTAAGTGACTTCAAGTGAGGTAAATACTAAATATAAATTTCCAGTTTGACACAGAATCCACTGACAGCACCATAATCTCAGATCTTTTCATCATGCATGATTATAAGCACTCATTGGCATGAGGCACCTATCTGTCACATTTATAGTTAGAAGCAGTGGAGGCAGCTGACATCTGACAGGGATGAGGCAGACCTGACAGGCTCCCCCATCTTGGCTTGCTGCTCCTCTCCCTTTCATTCCTGCCTTTCAGAGGCTGGTACGACATCTCCTCCCTATGGCACAGGCTCTGCCTGCCCTGGTCTCACTGCGACTGGAGGGAAACGTGCCTTTAGGGAATGACTTCACAACCTCACTGCTATCCTGAGTGCAGCCATCAAGGCATGGGTCCTCAAAATGGGCAAGTAATTTCTCAGAGAGCAGAAGCCCATTTCAGACAGGGCATGTCTACATTTGGTTTACTCATGGTCAGGGACTACTCCATCTGTGTACCCTTTTAAAACTCAGTGGCAGTGGATCCTTTCTGAATATGAGCTTGGTAATGTGAATTACTTTGGCCATGTGTATTTACCAACTCCAGAGTGTGGTGATCCTTCCAGACCAGGCTGGGTGCCAGATCTCTGCTATAAGGAACATGCCGTTCATGAGCTGGTTAGCACTACAAAAATCAGTCCTACATTATTGTAGAAGAAGAATAACCAAGTAATGACTAAAGAAGAGTTTTAAACTTTGCTTATTTCTTTATTCTTTGAAGAGGATGATGTTTGCCAGCTCTTTTCCTGGCAAAGTTCACCTCTTTCCTCACACTTGTTTACTGCTCAAAGTATCGCCTTTGTGGAGGTCACTGTCCATCCACACCCACTCTCTGTGATTCATGGCCCTCCTGTCAGCAAATGGAGAAGAGAATGAGCCCAGAAGCTGGTGGTATCCTGTTCCCTGAACAAAATGAGTATGATTCGAATAGTTGCTAGCTTTGCTCAACATACACATAAAATTGTCTGTAAAATAGCTCCAACAAGCCAAGGGAGCACAATGAATGCAGTCAGTAGTGGATGAATGAATGTTCAGATCAACATTCGTTCTTATTTCTAGGATGTCACTGCATTTTTTGCTAAAATTTGCTGTAAAAAGACTAGGAATTTCTAACAGTTGATTTCACTGTATTAGACTGATGTCTAAAGCTGAGACTTGTCAATAAATTTTGTCTTTGGCCCTAAAAGGCAACTGTCTTACTTATTCTTCCAAACTGTTATGTCACAACCATTACAGTTTTGTGGTCTTCCCATTGCTGAAACAAGGAAACATAGATTCCTCTTATATTCCTACACTGGTATAAATCTAAAATAACGCCGCCATTGAAATCAGTGGCAGAATTTGGCCTGTCAATATTTTGTGAGTTTTAAAAAGCAAGGAATTCAAAAGAAGTCCATTGTCTCTAACTTCAGTAGAGGAACTTGATCTATCAGGCAGCTGCTGTAGTCTACCTGCAGTTGATTGATGTTAGCTTAATAATGATGATCGATTAGATCATCAGTGTCATCCTTAGAAAGAATGTACTTTAGCTAATGACATCAGTTGACTAATAGATTCCTGTTTAAATGTCAAGGGGCCAGAGAAAGACACTCTGCTAAGTACTTACATTATACCTATTGAAAAAAATCACATCGAGTCTGCCTTACAAAGGACTTTTGTGCCTTAGTTACAAGCCCTCTATTTCCTCTACTATCCACAAGCAAATTCTGCTCTAAGTTGATATAAAGCTGGGAGTTACTCCATTTATCTTCAAAGTTTGGATCAGTCTTTCTGAACACCATGAGGTATAAATCACTAAGCTGTCACCTGAATGTTTCTTTCCCCGCTGTCATTATAGAGGGCACATATCCAGTCCTGAAACCAAAGGTGTGGAAGCTGGCTCTTTTGTCCTGTTGCCTCAGAAAAGAATCTTTTGGCTTAAGTTTTTCTCTTCCAGTGCACTTGCTTTTGGATAAACTCAAATTCCCTTCTTCAAACTATATGCACTTCCTATGAGCATCTTGAGACTGTCTTCCATCACTATCGCTGTAAACAAACTGTTTCTCGCCTTCCCCTCAAGCAAAAGATTCCAGATTAATTTTACATTACTGTCATGCACAAGTTAATGACTCCAGTCATCTATATTATGCAATGAAATTTCCAAACATAACATCCAATTGATTTTAAATTTAGTGTTCAAGGAAATACTTGCTTAACACAGATTTAGAATAGGTAATATGGATGGGAATGCCATTCTACTACTACCTTATTTGTTCCTTACAGAGAGGTATAATTTATGACAAGATAAGAGTAACCTTCAACTAATAGGAGGTAGTTGAATGAAGAACACGCTATTTTATGTTCAGATGTGTAATTGCACACTAGAAGAAAATTTTGTACTTTGAACTTGAATCAAATTGTACAGAACTGTGAGCAATCCAATTCGCTTTATTTTGATAGTATGTCTAAAAGCTTTCTTATGCTGAAATTTAACTAGCAGACAGATTTATTTTACTCCTTTTCAGAAAAACACTGCCAATGTGAAAGTAAGGTGCAAAGCTGATGGAGGCAGCATTACAGATACATATGTAGATTTCATTGTTCACAGACATATATGCATTAAATTTAGTTGCCCACCCCGCAACAGTTGTATTTTTATAACTGGAATTTGAATATTCTTAAGTGAATGCATCACTTTCATGGCTCTGGCTCACTTGAGTCAAAAAACTTCATCAAAAGTTTACTATGGATGCTGCCTGAGCAAAACAAGCAAACCAAAATGACTGACCGAGGATATTTGCTTAGAGACAAACCTAATTTTTATTGCTGCTGATATTCAGTTCATTTGACCACATTCCTTTTGGAGCAGGCTGATCTAAAAGGACTGTTGCAGGCAGTGGCAAGGAAAAAGTGAATTAGCAATGCTGATTCCCTAGAGAATCAGAGGAGAGACTGACTGAAGGATAATCTTTAGCTGCCACTGAGCTCCCAGGGAGGTGGAGCGGGGTGAGAGCTTAGTGGAGCAGAGACACTCTTTCTTGTTTATCACTGACCAGAGCAGGGAAGGAGGGGAGCCCGGGAAATAAATATGCAGGACAATATTTCATCATGCCATCAAAAACCAGGAGGATGAAACACAGAGGATCATGTGAGTATTTGCAACATTTAATTTTATACGCCCGACTTGTTGATGAGGTTATTCAATGCAGGCTTATCCCAAAGGACTTTTATTGGACTGGACCCTGACTAGCAATGGATGATCTGATACATCTTTAATTTATTCCAAGGTTTTTCAACTGGCATCTTTGGCCCTCAGTCATTCAACCTTGTTCCATCAGCATGGAGGGTTATTCACAATGTATGAGCATCATAGATTGGTGCTAATTTTTCTTTCCTTGCACTGCTGGGAAAGCAAAGACAAAGGCAATCCAGGGGCTAATACAACCATGACCTTCCTGAATGTGGAGAAGGATTTGGTTTGTGGAGGTGTCTGCTCTTTGAGGAGTGCTATGCAACCTGGAGAGATCTGAGAACGTTTTGAAGGAGCTAGTTCTACTCCCAGAAGAGCTTGGGTAAAGCAGTGTGACACTCAGAGTAAAACAGGTGGTGAACAAGCTGTCCTGGATGTGGCCATGCCAGCAGAAGATGTATTGCTCTGGTTTTTCAGTGATACCCACTCTTGGGGGCTATGGCTACTTGCTCAACTACCTGCCGAAGTGCTCCCACCTCAGTGAAAATGAGAAAAATAAATCAGAATCCGATGTTTAAACTAGTCTTTCTAAACTGACTTGGCTAACACCAGCAGCTCAGTGGGCACCAAAGAGAAGCCAATCCCATGACGGCCTAGCCTCTGTAAGCTGGACAGTCATCGAAAGTGATGAGCTGCAACCACAGCGGCAGGCTGCAAGGAGGTTTGTGTCTGGGGCTCTGGCATCCCCACACACAGACACGCTGTGCTTCTATCTGAGAAGGGCTGCAGCTCTCCAAAGATGCTTCATGGTAGGTGGGAAGGGTTCAGGGTCTTATTTGTAAGCATATAAAGTACCTTTCATATGTGTCTGACTCCAGAGGACATCAAGCTGGAACCAAAATCCAGCTACTTGTGATTCAAAGATGCTGAGATGCTCCACAACACCCAACTGCTAGAAAAAACAGCTGTGTACTCAGTGCTGCTCAGGCTCTGCTGTGACCCAATAGAGTTCAGAGAGAAAATAAAATCCTGCTGTGAAGGTAACAGCTCAGTAAGTGATGAGAATTTGAAATTCAGCCAGCTATCATCATGAAAGTGATTACGATACAGTTTAAAAGACCTAGAAAAGAGCTGTTCTCTTTGCAATTTCATGATAAGGAGAAGCATTCATTGATTCATTGCATATTGCACAGTTTGCTTATTTCACCTTTATGTCACCTAGAAAACAAAAACATACTGAGAGCTTCTTTTAGCAAGAAGAAAAACAACTTCAAAAGAACATTTCTTTTGCTATCTATCTATCTGTTAATATAAGTCTTTAAAAGAAAATCATATATTGCAACCACCAATCTAGACCTAAACAATGTATAAAGAGGAACTGGACATTTTTAGAAGTATTTTTTAAATTTTTTAACATTTGTATTTCCCAGCATGAAAAATTAACTCTTAATAGTGAATTTTGCAAAAGCCTCTTTTTAGATTTCCTGCCCAAGCATCATGCTATGAGTCACAGCA
The DNA here is from genome assembly GCA_013396735.1 of Grallaria varia. NCBI lineage: Eukaryota > Metazoa > Chordata > Aves > Passeriformes > Formicariidae > Grallaria > Grallaria varia. The sequence goes on from VWZG01009712.1 coordinate 264,724, forward strand.
AGCAGTTGTATAGGTCACATCAGACTTCTTTCTTTAAGGAAAACATGATGTCACATGCGCAGCCCAGTGTGATGTGTCAGAGCACATGAGAGGCCATGCCTGAAATGTGACAGAAATGGTTCTCAAAATCACTTAAAATCTATGGACAAAGAGCAAAGTGTTAGACAACGCTGTCTCATGATGTTAATAGTATTAGCTTATGCTTTTCCATAGCACCTACAATCCTGAAATGTGAGTTTCTCTGGAACAAAGAAATAATTTTCTTTTTTAAATGTGGTTTTACAGGATTTTTTCCCCCCTAAGACATAATGAATGAATTGGAATCTTTGTTTTAGTGACCTACGTAGATTTAGTCTCAAGCATACAAGCTTGTGAGCTTATGAGACCTTTAGGTTTGCAGTTTTTTTGACGTGGTAATGTTGGGCCTAATCTTGCTTCAGTAATAACATGAATAGGGAGGTACCACCTACGAATCTCTCTCTTTGAAGAGGTTCAAAAGCTGTCCAGATGTATAACTGGGCAACAGACTCTACATGGCCCTCCATGAGCAGGGGAGTTGGACCAGATACCTTCCAGAGGTCCCTTCAATCTCAGCCATTCTGTACTTCTGTGAAATCAGCAGCAGTGCATCGCCACACAGCTACAAACATAACCCAAATCCACAACTAAAGACACTTTTAAATTTATTTTTTTTAGGTTTAGACTCTCTTTGATGACCACCACCTTGTGCAATGCTTGGGTCAGTTAAATACCTGTTAGTGTGGCTTCCCAAGTGCTTTGAGTAATGTGTTTGTCTGTTTGCAGATTGTTTTTTCTACAGAGTAGCACCGCTGACAAGAAAGATGTTTTGGTTAAAATAGACTGACAATTACCATATTTAAATTATTCTCCCTCTGAAACCATGAGCACATGTATACACATGCATTTAATGAATTAATAAAAAATTTACTTTCATCCTTCTGAACACAGACACATAGTTCTCAATCATATGTTTTATGAAAGTGGTCACTGTCATCATATCAAAGAGAGTTTATGGTTAATATTTAATCCCAAAGTTTCTTACAAAAGAAAGCAATCCATTTTACAATATCACATTCTGATAAATCTTTGATCAGATCTGCTCAAAAGCGTGGACATCATTTGTCTTTGCTTGAGTCCAGGCCTGCCCGGTTGCATGCATGCTGGTTTCTGTATGTGGTAATTAACTGTTTCTAATTACTCATCTATAAGCCACTGCAGCTCTTTTTTTCTCGTTGCATTGGTGCAATACTTTTTCATCTTTATCGGCACTATTGCAACAAAATTATGTACTGTGTCCGGGCTGTGAGTCTATCAATGCAGCATTATTGTCTTTATATTTAAAAGTTTCAATCATGATTTCTAAATATTCCTTAACAGAGCAACTGTTAATGGAAATAGTAGTCAGATGAAAATTATTGTCTCTAAGTTCTGTGCTTATTAACGTTTAGCAGCCTCTTTGGAGTAATTAATTGTCCTTTCCTATTGAAATTCTTCATTGTTTGGTAAGAGTGCCAGGTTTTTTGAAGTGTGGGACCAAAATTCATTTTATCTCTTTGCCTAAAAAAATCTTTAATTTCCTGACTCTTCTGTGAGAACAAGTGTGGTTAAAAAGGGCTGATTGCTCTTTTCTAGCTCTGCAATTGGAGTTATGTTCAGGGAGATGCAAGTCATCATTTCTCCTTCTCCTAAGCTCTTCTAAAATGTCACTCTTGACATATACTGTATATACCCTGCAAAGTGTGCCCAGATCCCAGATCCAGGCTTTTATCCAAACCACTGGTCTGGCCAAGTTTTTGGGGTTTATTGCACATGATCCCCGCACATTCTTTGCTTCTATTCTGGTGCATTGGTTTGAAGACTATTTGGTACAAAGGAGTTATAGGAACATCACCCAGAGTTCTTAACACACCTTGAATAGAGCCACTTGAAGGACTAGCTCCTGGGAGAACCTGTCTGGTTGTCAGCCACCTCAGCCTGAGCCTGCCTCCACTGTGCCCCAGGCTGAACTTGGGCAGCGTGCATGGCAGGCGACTGGCTGCACTCAGCTCCCAGTTGTCTCCTGCTTGCTAAGACAAGGAAGTGAGGAGGTGGCATTTTGGTTCTGTTTCACTGTAATGACATCCAGAAGTCAGAAAAGGTGTGGAAAGGGAAGGCCACGCTCTGCAGAGGCACAGGGGCCAGCGGAGTGCAGCACAACTGATAGGCGAGGTTGAGAACGAAAGTGGGGACTGGTCTCCTCTGCTTAGTGGGCATTGCAAAGCAAGCATGGCATGCTGCATTAAAGCTAAATATGGGTTAACAAACAGGCATGTTCATACAGCACAGTGCTAGTGAGAAAACACCTGGGTCCATGCCCAAGAAGCAGCAGCCAGAGCCGTACCCCAGTTTATAGGTGAGGAAGGACCAGTGGAGGCACATCTGGGCAGGAGGCAAGGAGTTCTTGGGCTTCAGACTGAGTCACCAACAGGTTCCTGCCTGACCAGTCTGGCTACCGTAGGATTTGCAGTTTTATAAAGCCAAGTTACAGAGCAAAGAAGGGTTAAATCCCAAGAGAAATACATTCACTCATTTTGAGAAGTACATCAGGCTTCATGGACGACACACTATCCCAAATCCTTGTTTCACTTTGTTCCCTACTCCTATCTATATTGAGAAGAAAGTGGAAGCTAGCTCCTTAAAATATTTATAAAGCATTTTGTGCAACTAGTCTAAGTTCTAAATTTAACTTTCCCCCTAAAGCCACAAAACACTTTTGGTAATAAATTCTCTTTTTTCCTATTTGGGAAGGAAAAGGAATTGTTTATTTTTAACAATTCAGTTCAGAGGAAAAATTATAGCATAGTGAATAGCAAGTAAATTAGCAATTCTTTCCATTATCCAAACCAGCAGGTCTTCTATTAACAAGGGCAGTTTTTGGCCTCTGGATTACAAGATCAATCAGGCAGCTAATTTTTCTTTAATTTTAGGGAATTAAGTAATTATAAATGAGTCAAAAGCTGCATGTAGGACTGGTATTTACCTGTGCTGAGTTGATTTAACTGATTTAATACCACTTTCTTACTCTTTCTGATTTATTTTCTGGAGCTGGGGTTGCTGATTGTATGTCATTTATCCCAGATGAAGAACAGTTATTAAAAACTCTCTCCATCAAATCTGGTGCAGACGACACCTTCATTCTTGCTCTAAGAAATGTGTTTAGACAGCCTGAGACAGCCAAATAAGGAACACAGGCTGGGAAAAGGGAACTATTTCATCTACTCTGTTTTGTCTCCAAGTTTAATGGAAGATTTTTGTTTTTTTCTAGTCAGGCATGTCCATTGGCACATGAAGCAGCCGGTGGATTACCTGGACAAGGCAAGTCAAATGAAACTTAAATACAGGAGTTCAGTTTCATGTCCCCTTTCTGAGTCTGGATTTTATTCAATTGTAGTAGAAAATTCTTAGTAATACATAGCAGAGGCTACCTTTGCATACCATGTGGAGTTAAGGAGGAAATATCCATCTCCACATTTTGCCTTTCTAAAAAAAAAAAAAAGGACAGATGAGACCTAACTGAGTTCTTCTTTACTGTTAGGTGTTTACTCTCTGATGGCCATTTTGCATTTGATTTCTTCTAGTTCTCTTGGCTGCCCATAAACCTTTGCTGCATGTCAGCCTCCAACGTTATGGTCCAACGACAGAAGCAGCTACATGTGTCCATGTGCCTTGAGCTCTTGTTCTGAGTTGGTGCCATTGAGTAGAATCAGATTCCAACCAGTTGATGCTGGGAAGCCAAGAGTCTGAGCCAGGGAAAAGAGGAGTATGGAGAAATACTACAGCCATTGGCTTCACCAGCTGCTGCAGACCTAGAGGGACACAGAGCCCAGCAGAATTCAAGATTGGCCTGAAATATGCCATGGTCTAAACCAGTGTCTTGGAGCCAGAGGCGAACTGAAGTAGTGTGAAGACATGCTGACAAGCTCTAGAGTAATTGAAGGTCTGTTTTATGACATAGGTGCAGGACTTGAAATCTTCCTATAAACTCAAACAGCAATCAGCTGCACTGCTGAATTGTGTTGTTCTGCCTTTGAAGATTCGAAGAATTGGGTGGCTGAGATTACAGTGTAATTTTACAGTGTGAAGGCATACAATCCACCTACTTAATGAATTAGATGAGTCATTCAGAAATTCAGTGCATCGATACATTATTTTTTAAACACAGACAAAATCTGAATTAAAAATGATGGTGAGTTCAAAAAGGCTGTGAATGGGCACATACTTTCTTGTGAACCTTTAGCAGAAAACGTTTATGGTGAAGAGGATGTCAATTTAAAAAAAATGAAAAGGCCAACATTAGAAGAGAGCTAGGAGATGTCCTTCTCCAGACTAGTCCCTGCTGCTGGTTCTGTAAGATCAAGCACAGAAAAGGTATGAGGATGGGTATGAAAATGGAGAATGAGGATGGATTAATGAAGATGGTAAATAAAGATGGTATGAAAATGGGTATGAAGATTCAAAGTCAGAAAGCATTTTTAGATCACATGCAGGTGAATGACATGCATGTCATTGTCACCTCTAAGTTGAATTCAGCATGTTTGATGAAAGACCTCCCAGAAATACACAAAGTCCTGCTTTGAGAGCATTTGAGAATTGGAGAGCCTTGCTCTTGACTAGTCAGTCTGGGATAATTGATACCCTGTTTCACAGTAAAAACAGTGGGTCTGACTTGGAGCTGAATGGCCCATATTAACCTCCAGCACCCACATCTTCTGATGTTTTTCCCCACTGTTAAGAACTCAGTGTATCAGACCAGTAGACACCAATTTTCAGAGGATCAGATGTCTTAATTACAAAGCCAGCCACAACGTGATCCAGGAGAGGAGCTTTGCTGGAGCACCAACGGCTGTGCCATAGGCTAGGACTGCTCAACTGCCACTTGGGAAGCTGTGTTGTCCTCCACAGCTGTAAAACCAAAATTGTGAAGAGGTGATTCAGCTTTTTAGCATCTGGTACCTCAGGGAGAGCAGTTTTCTCTCTACCCTGTCCATATTCTTCCACTGGCTGCAGACTGCTCCCCACCCTCCCTGACTCGTGACTAAGGGCAGTGCTCAACCTAATGGCAGATGTTAAGTGAGTGTAGGTCTAGGATGTACAATCAAACCACTTCTTTTCAGCAGCATAAAAGTCCTTCAGTGCTGCTGTGGCAATGCAGATACCTTACAGTGAGTTAACACTTTATTTTGCATTCACTTTCATCATCAAAGTAACAAAAGGAGGTCATAACTGAAATGCAAGCTGTCATTTTTGGAGGCTATATCTAAGCTATGGAAAGGAGAAAAATGTAGAAATTCATAGGTCAAGTTCCCTGACCTGGCTAGTACCTACACATGGTACAGGACAGTCCTGTGAGACAGTAGTAGCTTGTGTCCACTGTAGGAGCTAAGAAGGGCCACCTCTAGCAAGGTTAGCAGATGTGGGTATAGTGTGTAGCCAGTGCTGGCTGCTACTGGCTCCTGAACAAGCCCAGTAAACACCATCACAGGGACCTACACATCCTCAACAAAGCATTTAAATCAGTATGTTCAAAACGCCGTGCTCAAGCTTTTGGTCTTGTAAATGTCAGTAGTCTGCAGATTCTGTGATGAGCCATGGATATGTTGATCTGGAGATCTTTCCTACCTTGTTTTCTTTAAGAGAGTGTCTACATGGACTATACTGCCTGGGTCTCCTCTGGAAAAAAAGAAATCCAGTTGTACACATTCCAGTGCTCCTTCAGCTCTGCTGCCTCATTCTTGGATGACACACATCATAGGTGATATAATGCTCTCTTCCAGACCTCAGGAGCAGACTTGTTAGTCATCGGAGAACTCAGCACAACTCAATTAAATTTCTTCCACTACTTAATTGACATTTAGTCAGCTAGGAAGCAAACAACACCAGCAGAAAACAGTCCTTTCCTTCAGTTAAGATGTTATGAAACTACATAGCGTTCCAACTGGCCAAATGCGAGGAAGAAATGAGGAAAATCTAATTAGACATTACATGACCTCTCCTTCAAGATTAAATGTAATATATTTGTGGTTACAGCTTCCCTTGAGGCTCCTCCTACTCATGACAGGCACGTAGATGTGTTAAAACATCTGTGAAAATGTGGCGCATAATGAAATATTTAATCTGTGATCACAAGATTGGGGTTAACTCTTCCAGCCAAGGAAGGCAGTGCACTTGATGAAGGTCTGAGGCTCTGAGCTTCTGTGATAAACTTAATCTCTGAAAGGGAGATGGACATGCACAGCCATTGCCATAGTAATGCAAGGCATGCCTCAGCTTTGGATGTTGTAGAAGATTGGCCTTGAAAGCAATGCAGGACAGTGTGCCCATCTTTGGGAACATCCTCTTAGATATAGTTTCTGGCACCTAGCAATACCTAATGCCACTCTTTGATCTATTGTGGGTTTTTTCCTAATAATCCCTGAAATCATACAAACTTAAGAATGCATATAGTTGTCAGGATCCTACTGCCTCTCAGCTGAAATACTGCAATGTTGGGCCACAAAAATGTATAATATCTCTCTTTCCTCCAGAAACTGGAGAGAGGGTTAATCAAGAAGTAACAGACGAAACTTGACTCCAACAGACTTCTAATACTCTCTCAGGTGTGTTTGTCTGAAGCAGTATAGAGAAACCTGGTCTAGTTCAAATTTCTTTCCGACAGTCTCTGGACTAATGTCTAGTCTTTTGTAATATATCAGAGGTGAGTTGCAAAATGTCTTCTAACAACAGTTAAAAAGAAACGTGCACACTCCTATGCATGTTGGGAATGCAGCACAAGGAGGGAGAACAAAAGAGCTTTCACCTAGTTTTCACCACACCTAAATTTCATGTGGTATCATTGCACAAGATGGTCCATGGATTTTTGTTTTCTATTTTGTTTTATCAAAAAGGGTTGATGGGTTCTTGGTGAATAAGTTGAAGAAGATTGGTGTAGATGAAAATGCAACACAGACAGTGCAAATCTGGTTTTAAAAATCTTTTTCAGAGAGTAGTTATGGTTGCCCTTCCCACTGAAGAGATGCATCCAAGGACTTATAACCTGGGCTTGATATTAAGTATTTCATTAATGGCTTGGATGATGGAATAGAGAATATACCTGTTAAACCTGCATATGACTCCCATCTGGGAGGGGCAGCATGAATGACAAAGGACTTAAGTCATGCTTAACAAAAAAATCCCACTGGGTTAAAAAGCTGCAGCCTAATAAGCAAAATTTTATTATTAGGGAGAAAAAAAGCACAAATTCCAAGAGAGAGTCTTCAGTAGACACAGATCTACTGAAAGAGGTCTAGGAATTACAGCAGAACCCAACCAAATTTGTGTCATATTGGATAAAAATGCAGATATCACACTGTGATGTATGACAAGGACTGTTTTACTTACTCCTGATAAGGTGCCACTTTAGTCTTGTGTCTGGTCTTGTGCCCAGTCCACAATCCTGGGAGACAGATGTAGAGACTAGAGGAGAATAGTATGGGTGATGCAGTCCTGAGAAACAAACTGTATGTGGGTAGGTGAAAGCAGAGGGGTTAATACAAAGAAGGCTGAGTGAAACACAGTTGTGGTCTGCAAATAATATTTTGATAGGATGAGAACTCATGGGCTATGTTGATATTGGGGTTAGGTCTTAGGAAACCTTGGTGATAGTAGTAAGGAAAGGTTGATGTGAGAGACCGTGATCCTACCTTGATGCAAGATGATGGTTTGGTGTTTCTCAGCCAGGACCTTCAGACAAGTGAAGCTGCCTGGATGCACTCCTGCCAGCAGCAGAGGTGTACTATCCACTTTCTGTTTCACCACAGTTAACAAGGAATAATTTGTGGTGTATTTTGTGTACTATATCATCTGTTTTCATTTGGATAGAGCTTCCCAAATCCAAGGTGCTGGGTTTTCCATCTCACACTTTTCACTGGTTGCCTCTGTTTTAATTGCAAATAGTCTGCTTCAGAACATTTTTCGGCACAAGTTCTTTATGGTTTCCTATCAAAGAGGAGTTTTTAACTCAGATTTGGGGCTGAACTAGCAGCAGGAGCAAAAAAAACCCCACAAACTCCAAGAAAACAACTACAACAACAAAATAAATCAATATTTTTACCATGTGGTGCAGAAACCACAGAAGGAGACCTCTGCTATTGAGATATTAGAGAGCACAGTAAGCGTTGCTCACAAAATTGGAGTTCACAGTGGCTGGCAGGACTCTTGAGTACATAGGAAAGAACAATGGAGGTAAGTCACACCACACAGAAAGTAGCAATTAAGAGTAGCCTCTTGAAGTAAGTACATTTGTGGTGGTGTGAGCCAGGTCTGGCTGAGGGGAAAAACAGACTCAAAGAAACTTGAGTCATGTTACATTATCATGAGATCAGCTTCACCCCCAGTGGTCTTAAGCTTCTCGCGTTGATATTGATTAAGCACTTGTCACATGAAATATTGATTTCAACTGAATTATTTCTATTCAGACAATGTAAAGGAAGCGATCTGCTCCTATGAGTGTAGAAGGTTTGTGTGTCCTATATAGAAATAGCCTGCCCTTCCAGCATCGATTATTGTTTCAATACATGCAGGAACAAGAAAGCATTATGCATGTGCATTTCCCAATGGCTAGTTTCAGCACTAAAGGGAGAAGTAACATTTGCATTCCTTAAAGAACTGATTGAGATTCTAAAAACAGATTGGAAACTTAATGGTAAGAAAGGCACAGCTTGAAAGTCTTTACTTTTTGGCATGAAAGTGTGGACCAGATTGACACAATCTGTGACGTAGTTTCTAATGAAGCATTTGTAATGAGACATTTAAAGTAACTCAAGAGGCCTCTCTATCCTGTTAGGAAAAGAACACAAGGAGCACATATTTGAAATTCATTCAGCAGTGAATACATAAGCTGATCTTGACATGAATTTAGAGTAGGATTCAATTGTAGATAGGTGCTTGGGGTAGAAGTTGCTTGTAGGGAAAAAAAAAGGAAAGAAAAAGAAAAGGGAGAGAGAGATAAATTAAGAGCTAAAACAGTTGGAGGAAACTCTTGGGAAAATTACCAAGAAAAGAGAGAGAGGTTTCTGCTTATTGAACTGTTGAATCATTGAACTGATTTCAATTGGAAAACTTTGTACTGAAATTTGATGCAGAGACAAATTTGGTTTTCTCAGTAGGTGGGAAGGGTGAGACCTTCTGATTTCTGTTTCTCATTCACATCTTGTTTACCCCAAGCGTGGAGGTCTCTTTGGTGCTCACTAACACACTGTAACAAGCCCTTTTTAAACGTTTGCTGTAGTCGGGATGAGAGTGATCTACAGACTTTTTTTCCTTATTGTTTAAATGTTTATTAATTAGGCAACTCAAAGCATCCCATTAGGTCTGACCTTGACCCACTAACATCTGTTAAAATCATAGTTTACCTTATTTCCCTGCTGAAAAACACCTGTTTCCCTACCAAACACCACAACAAATGAATGGCTGTGCTCTAATGATCTGACCTTGATTCTGTAACTCTGTTTTCTGAACCTAAAATATTGTTATTGCTTGCTTCCTTTGCTAATTAGTTAGGGATTAATTTCCCACCTAATCTGGCTGTGTAGCTTCTTGAATATAAAGTGTTTTTAAGAGCCAAATATTGCTGTTGCTGCTGATTAGGTTATTAGGTAATAATCAGTAGCTGAAATAGGACTTCCCAGAAGGAGAAGCCAGCATGGCACTCTTCCATCTTCCTTCCTGTCCGTGGAACGGCTGACTCACTCTGGAGCACCCACACAGCATACTTGTAAACACCTTGCTGAGCTGTATATGCCTGCATATACATGGTTATATGACACAGCTGAATTCACAGGTACATTTTAATACTCAACGGCAAAATTAACTTTTGGATACAATGGCAGCTATGGCTTTCAGTGACAAGAGTCTCATGTGCCACTCTGCAGCCATCCTTTAGGACTGTAATCCAGTGATGTGAAAACCCGAAAAGACTAATACCTTGTTTCACACGGCCTGACTTTTGACCCAGTTTCTGAGCCTAATATTTCCTCTTGGCTGGCTGTAGGCCTTCAGAGGTGCTAATTGAAAACGCCAGGCAGGATGAATTAGGTGGAAGTTGGGCTGAGCAAACCTGTGCACAGGCTGTCTCCTGTAGCATGTGAACATCAGAGAAGTGTCTAATTACAGAAGCTGTCGTCTTCCTCAGTAGTGATGGGCTGACATCTAGCATGGGCACAAGGGAAGTTCTTGTCTTGGATACAACTTTTGATTGATTTTGCTGTCAGGATGTAAGTCAGGAAGGCATTCCCAACTCTAGCCTTCAAGACTAGGTCTGCAGCCTCTTTTAGGTTGGGGCTGATGTTATGCTGCTGAGCTGTGTCAGGGAAGGAACTGGCTTTATGTTGTCAAGTGTAATAAACCCAAATGCTAGTATGAATTTGCTAACAAATGAAGGTAATTGGGCTCTTTAGGAGGGAATGAGATGACAGCTTTTACTGTACTTCAAATATCAGTCCCAATTACTGTAAATACGATCATGATGCAAAACATTAATTAGGAAAATCTGAACTGTTTGAAATGTAGAGTCCCATATGAATCATTAACTACATGCAAAATATTGTGCCTGATTAGAGGCATTCTACTGAGACATCCATCTGTGAGCTCAGAAAAAACTGGTAGAAAGAGAGGAGATATCACAGCACTGAAGGATAGGCATGGTTGAGATCACCTAGGAAGGGACTGGACCATGTCTATCTCATGTAGGGTCATAGGACTTCTGGGACCGTAACATCTATGTACCCTGTACTCTTTAAGCATCTTGAGAAAGAATATTCCTGTGTAAGGAAGACAGGCATTGAAACAGTTCATGGCTTGCTCACAGGCACCTGGGATGAGAGTACAAGAGAAAGGAAATGAGCATCAGTCTTCTAGGTCTTATCCTAGATCTAGTTCTTATTCCTTACTCCAGGGTGGAACTAGATGTCCACAAAAAGGTGGGAAATAAAGCTTCTCAAAAAAGACAATGGTGAGCATGCAATTATGGAAAGCCCATGAACTACAAAATTACCTGTAGATCATCCCAAGTGCTCCTTCTGGTGCTGGTGGTTCTTGTAATCCTGCATTAGCGAGCATGCATCAATTGCTAACAAAAGAACCTACATGGAAATGCTAGATCCAGGTATTTCTGATAGGGTAAACACATCTGCCAGTTTCCTCCACTGAGTCACGGGCAAAGCCTAAATGGTGAAGGACATTCTACTGAAATAATATCTGTGTAAGGCCTTTAAGACATAGCTTGGTAAAAAATTGATTTAGGGGAAAAATAAGGAAAGAAATAATCTCCAAGACTGTGACAGTTTAATTCATGTGTTCTTTGGTAGAGAGAGGGACAGTGAGAGCTCAAAACACTATATCTGCTGGTTTGTGTACTATTTGAAATGCATTGGTCTTCCCAGTTAATTAAAAATACTAAATAACTATGCTGTTGCTATTTTATTATGAAACTAGGGTGTATGTTGCCAAATGGGCTATTTTAAGTAAAATATTCAGTTGTAGTCTAAATATGCTATTGTTTCCCATTTGGACATAAGTCCATAGCCGATGAAACAAAAAAGCTGACAAAATGGTGTTTCTTTGTCGAAACCTTGATGAAAGAATAAAGCAACAAAAGATAATTGTTCATACTTTGGGCTCCTTTTTCAGTCAGCTCTCAGCATGAAAGTCCCCTCTCTTTTTTGGTGGTGGTGCCACATTCATTGCTGGTAGAACCGCTCGTCACCAGATCACCCACCGGTCCAGCTGGAGCATGAATATATGCTCCCATTTCTGTCAAATTACTCGCATCACGTGCTGTGGTATTTATACTGCCTCCATCTTTTGTGCCAGCTTGTGGGGGAACAGATGATACCCAGAGCAGCACAAACCCTGCTGGTACAAAATTAACTTGCTTTTGAAGAATTTTGATCCAGCAGCACTTTGCACCAGGTGGCTGCAGCATTTTTGATCCAATACTAGCAGGCGCCAGGTCAGATTTGCAATACTCAGTACTTGGAGCTGTGTGCCCAGAGCTTGCGCTGATCATAGCATGAGCTTTTCTGCTTTTCTTTCTGAGCAGCTTTAGTCTTCTCAGTCTCTCTCAGATGGACAGCCTTCCAAAACCAACGTCCAATAAACTTCCACTGCTTGTGTGCACATTTTGGGGACAGAGAATAATATTGCTTATTGTCTGATTCCCTAGAGTGCTATAATTGATGCTTACATTTATCCCAAAATGGAAGGTGGCCGTTACATTCATTTGTTCCAAAGAAAATTGATCTAGTGCATAACAACGCAATGTTATACAAATTATATAAGAATATAATAATGACAAATTATGTAATGTCCTAGCATTTGAATTTGTTATCTCAGTATGGTCTTTTGATGATGAAATAAACCCAGGTTTATTCATGAGCAGCTTAGGAAAATTTCACTTCAAGTGTTCTGTCAGCTAATTGTTTAGGAGCTCTTCAAGAAATTCCCTAACCGTTGACCATGATGCTACATTTTATTAGCTATCTCTTGTTGATTCAGAAGTAATAGTCTCTAGCAGTCTGTTTTCATAGATTAAAGTTGATGAAGGAGGCATAATTGCCCATATTTAAATGGAGATAAATATAGAAAACACTGGGAGCTATAAGAAGGGGGTTCTTTTGGGGGCCTTTTAAAATCAGTTGCTAAAGTGTGGTGCAGGTAACAAGTGATAAGTGCTGTTAGCTGATGATAAAAATGGTTATTCACTGCTCTCGTGGTCTCTTCTTGGTTTGCTGTGTCTGTGCAGTCTGTGCTGCAAAACTGCCACTGAAACCTCATTGTGTGGTTGTCTCAGCAGAGATGTACCTGCTCTTCCTAATATTGCTCAAATTTCCACTGCAGCATGAAAATTTCGCTTTGGGAATAGCTGCAAAGAGGGAACAATTCCCTGGGGATTGATTTCTCTGTTAAGCCATTTACCCACAGGGCTAGAAAAGCCCCAGCTATGGCAGACGCTCCTGTCAGTGCTGCTGTAAGTAACTCTGGTGTTGTTCTTGCTGTCTTACTCTAGGTCCTTAACATGAAATATAACATGATCCACTGTCACTGAAAGACCTTCTGGTAATTCATCCCTAAAGTAGAACACTTGTCACTGATAAAAGGCCTGGTGATGCTTTTAAGCATTATTTGACTCACACATCTTTAGTAGTGTGTGGCTCTAGCGCTCAACTTAGGGACAATGAGATGAGATTAATTCATGAATATTTACATTTGAGGTAGTTGTTCTCATTATATTGATAATGAGTGCTTCTGGATGTACAGTTTCAAGAACTCGAGGAAATGAGCAGAAAGAATTGAGCATGATTGCTTTCTGAAACAGCTAGCCCCTAAAACTACAAAACAGGTTTTACTCTTCGTAACAGCACAGACAGCTGAGGGAGACTAAACAGCATAGCTTGGAATTACTATAAAACACAGGGAGTCCAGCCATCTTTTACAGTCTTTGCACCTGAAAACCAGATGGAATACATGTTTCCTGGGTACAAGATAGCTGAGTTCTAGCACCACCTCTTGGCTCCCACCTGTAGATATGGGATGATTCCAGCTAAATACATGAATACTGGGAAATCAGGTAGCTTAGCCTTTTTGAATAAAGATCATTCCATCCCTCTCTTCTTCTCAGAGAGATGTTATTTCCTCAGCTAGAGGCACGCAGCAAGTAACTTACTAGACTCACAAAGTACTTCTGGAATTTCTGGTATTTCCACTGAAAATCTGAGCTGTAGGTGATGGTCTGGATTGTTTATGTTGTGGAAGAATCAGGGCTTCTACAATCAATTATAAAATCAATTACTTCCTTTTTCAGTGTAAGGGCAACAATGTTAGTTGCAAAGATATTTTTTTCCTAGGGAAAGAAGGATCTTGCCAGTTTTACAGATGGGATGTATAGCTGCAGTTCTCTTTCCCCTATCACAATCATGCACGTTAGGATCTGTCATGAGGCTTGCTTATTTTTAATGCAGATGCCATTCATGGACAGAACACTTCTCAGCCAATCTCTGTTCAGACAGATATGCAAAATAAATTTCTATACTATCCTATTAAATTCTGTTCTATTAAACACAAAGCCTGTCACTGGATCACCAAGTCCCTAAGCCGCAGACTGCTCCTCATCAGAGACCCTGAGCACAAGCTGCAGGATCAGGCCCTTGGATGTGGAGTAGGAGGCAGAGAGCAATCTTTGACTGAAGGCTCTGGCAAGTGAATGACAGACCTGTGCTACATTTGTGAAGTATGGTAAGCACTGTAAAAGTTGTTACTTTCTCAGCACTCAGAAAGATTGTACAGTTGAAGACACACCTAGTTTGTGGCTGGTAAAATGAAGCATCTGTTAGTTCTTGAGGGAAAAAGCAGTTGGGAGATACAGTCCAAGACTGGTGTCCTGGATAGTGAGTGGCATGATACTGATGCTGTGCTTGGCGAATTGGAGAAGGCCAGGTTATTTAGAGTGCAAAATCTGTATATGTCCCACCTGAAACTGTGCTATCAAAATATTTCTTTATTTCTCCAAAACCACTAGGAATCATACATGCCATGAGTTCACTGCATTCTCTGTCAGAAGAGAGAAATCACTGGAAGATTCACTTCAGTTTAGATTCTTGAAAATATCTTAGTCTGTCTCAGACTACACCCTAGCCATAAATGAAGGCTGAAAGATCAGTAGACTATTTGGTTTTGTTATTGAACAGACAGGTTATCAGTAAGTGTCGATGGGTGTGAAGAGATTCACCCGACTGTTGCCTGCAACTTCTCTGCAGTTGACATCATTCATGTCCAAATCTTACAAGACTGAAATCAAGCTGAACAGGACCTTTGGGATGCTGTGGTGGAAATACATGCAGATGGAAAACTTACTCCTTGTGGCTCCAGTCATAATGGCAGATAGAGTGTAAAGACATTTAAGCTATGGCACTCATTCTTTGGAACATGAGGCAGCTCTGCCTCAAGCTCCATGTGTTATCTCAAGTAGAGTCATGCAGAGAGACAAGGTTACACTTCAGGATGGTGTCCAAGATTTAAAATCTGGCCTTGAACCCAAACTGGGACTTCATTTTTATTCCTTACAAAGAAAGAGTCAAACAACGCCTTATTTTCCATTGGTAGATTTGACTCTGCTTGGTGTTAACTGTAATGGATTTTTAAAGGTATTATCATGTAGCTAATTTCTTGAAATGAAGACCTGTTGTGAGGATCCAAAACTGGGATATTTACCCCTTATCTAGGTATCTAGGACATGTTGTTTACTAGAAGTTTGGCCTCACATGTCCCTAAGCAGCTGAAGGAGGGAGGATAGTCCTGTGCCTGCGGCAAGAGACATAGCACCCAGCTACAACAACAACAACAAACATGTGGCACAATTCCTTCTATCTCAGAGTGGATAAATGCCTCCTCTTCTTGCCCCCCGAAGGACCTACTTGAGTGTTTACTGGATCTAGAGCTATACTGGAAATACTGGTTGATTGTGATATGCACAGTATTCCTTCTAGCTCATTTCTTTAGTTTGAGATTTATTCGTTAATAAAAATAGCAAAAGGACCAGAGAGAAATCCTGCCCCTTATGCACAGCCACTGTAGTAGTGAAATTGGAGGTTATCTTGGGTCACACACGTGCCTACTCATTGTTCTTGCTGACAAAATAAAGACATGATGGTGCAGTTCAATCACCTGTTGCTATTTAGAAACCAGTTCATTTACTGCTGCCCTTGTTTTCCAGTTCACCAGTTCCTTGTTATTGGCATCTCCTTCCCATTCCTGCTCTGCAACACTCAGCCAGCCTCCATCACACAGCTCTGCCAAAAGCTCTGCCAAGACAAATAGGAGCAAAGTGTGTGCTTTTTGCTTTGGGGCCAAAAAAAGTTTAATTACAGTCAGTGTCAAAATCCTAGATTTCAGGATGCACAATTTCATCCCCTCTAAGTCAAAACCAGTACCTTTTTCCCCCTCGGGATCATTCATACAGGTGGTACAATCAAAGAACTACGATGTACTTCCCACACTATACCCAGGGATCCTCCTTCTTCTCCTACTAACAAAGAGAGACCCTTCTCACTCTCAAGCCTAAGAGCAATCCTGACTAAATTAGAAGTGCTTTTGTGTTAACCCTTCTACTAGATGTGTTTTCAGATTCCTTTGAATCCATCTCTTGTGGCAGAGGCACTTCCTGGAGTGGCATCCTTTGGAAGTTCAGATGAGCTGTCTGGTTGAGCCACGAATTATTAAAATCTTCCTTGGGGACAAGATATTCACAGAAATCTGAAGAGAGACAACCTCAGGGAGTTTATTATTATTCACACTGCTGTCTTAACAGCAACACCCAAAGGTCAGTGGCACTCACTGTTAACACCTTAAATTTGGCTGCTCTAAAATTATTTTTCACACAGCTTTCACTAAGAGAATTGAAAAAGCCTTATAGGGACATTCCCAACCTTTGTATGCCCATATATGTGGCTGACTCAAAAGAGACACTATCAACTAAAGTATTGCCTAAAATTAGACTTTATTTACTGATTACAGTTCTGATGCTATTTTTTAAGTTTAAAGTAATGCTTTGGCCTCTCTGCTGGCAGCTATTGAAAGCATCCCAGGAGGATCTGTGAACTTGTAGCTCCTAATGTCTTTGAGACCAACATCTGGCTCTTCACTGTAGTAACTAACTCCTCTAAGATTTCATCCTTTCTCTCCCTTAGTATGAGCTCAGTTACGTTGGGGGTGGGTGCTGAAGAGCTCTTGCCATTTACTCAGATCCTTCTAGCCGAGTTTCAGTTTTAACTGGTGATCCCAGGGCATGTATGGCAGCGCACAGAGAGCAAGCACTGAGCCACTGCTGCTCCAAACCCAAGTGCTTGCTCTTGCAGAGAAAACAGAGGAACCACCAGCCTTCAGCAAGGCTCTCATGTGAGATGCACTTTGCACTGCTAGAGTAGTGTGGAACAAGCTTTAGTAATCCAAGCATCTCCGCACCCATCACATGGGGTAAGCTTGCCCTTAACATCCCCATCCTACAGCTTTGCCTGGATGCAGTATTCATACATGTGTTCTGGTGCTAGTTTTAGCCCAGAATGTGGGCCTTGATTCTGGGTGGTGCTGGACAATCTCAGTACAGAATGCATTTCAGCGCTAAACAAAATTAGTTATGTATGGATATTCATTAACTTCAGTGGTGGTATTTGCAAAGCAGTCTGAGATCTGCTTCTTATCAAGTGGCCTGATGTCAGGCCACTGGTACTGCTGAAGTCTGGTGAAGGAGAAATCATAATCTTAGAATTTAGGACTATTCATAATTCATCTTATTAGATTTTCATATTCACTGGGCTTTTAAACTACTAGGTTTTTAATGATATCCTCAGGAGGAAGGTCCCAGTTGTAAAGAAACAACTACAATACCTCATTACTACTCAGCTTTGTTCTTCCAGCATCAGGAGTTAAGAACAAAGTAGGTATTTTCTTTCAGACTAAAATCTTCCTATGATACTGACAAAATAATACATGACGATGCGAGTCTGTGGCAGCGCTATCCATAGCCCCTGTCATAACATCTGTAATGATGACAAAGCAGAAGAGAGATGAAGGAAACTATCCAGTGAGTAAATTCACCAAGTGCATACTTTGCAATAACAGTAACCCACAGTGAGACTGGGAATGGTTGAGAAATCTGGATATTTTGCCTGGTGAAGACTCATAATTTCTTCAATTTAATGACTGGCATAATTTTTGTGGCTTGTCTGTACTTTGATTCCTTCACCCAGGATTTCATCTTGGCTGTATCAAAACCTACTCCAGACACTGCAATCGTGAATTAGAGGAACCAGACAAAAAGTCCTGCCAAAAGCCCAAGAGTAAACTGTAGTTTTGTATTAGCATTGTCTTCTCACAAAATAAAGTCTTTTCAAATAAAACTCCATTGGCCTCTGTCTTAGAGAAATGTTTGTTGATCCTGTATATCAGAGATACTGATGAAAACTAGCTTCATGTTCCCAGCTAATTTAACACTACTATTTACTATAATGTACTACTTGAATTGCAGTAGCACTTAGGATTCCTAGTCACAGACTAGGGCACTGCTGTGCTAGATACCAGATAGGCATGGAACAAAAAAGAAAGTCCCTTGCCTAAAGAATTTGCAGACTTTGGCATGCGAATGGTCATTATAAAGATAACAATCTTTTTTTTTCCAGGAAATGCCTCATCTTGTTCATTATCCCTTGCAATTAGTCTCATGGGGCTCCACTTCCAGCGACACGCACCTGTTAAGTGCAGCCTAGTCGGAGCTTAGAGAGACTTTGATTCTTCCATTTTTTAATGAACAACAAGTGGTGCATTAGAGATGTTTGCTCCTTCAAATATGCAGACATCTGAATTTCTAATTGTTTAGCATTAGTCATAACTTAAGTAGGACAGAGCAGATTCTATATATAGCTCGTTGCCCAGCCATTCAAGATAGATAGTGTTTGTATTTCTTCCCATATTTCCTCACTTGAAAGGGGTGAGAAGGCAGTTACAACATCTCAAGAATTCCAAAGTTGTTCTGCCCTCATCTTCTTTTCCCCTAGATATTGAGATTGTTTTCAGAAGCATTAGATTTTTAAAGAAGATTACTTTCTCAGCTCTTCTGGTGTTTATTTGGGGGTTCTCAACCCTGATGGTATAGCTGGATGATGCCTTTAAAAGCTAAACTTCCTTTTTTTAAAAATTTTAAAAACAGTTGAAGTCGTAACAAAATTCCAGAAGCAGAATTTGCCCTTGATATCCCAAATTGTACTGGTCATTTCCCCCCCTCTACCCAGTTTTCATTTCTCAGTCTTGTTCTCATGTTGTATGTGCTCTTACAGGTGGGTGTATCATGTGTCTTACATTACTACATAGGGCCAGGACACCACTCTTACAAGGTAAGGTTGGGAATGTTGGGGCTGTTCAGCTTGGAAAAGAGAACGCTGTGGGGATACCTTAGAGCAGCATCCCAGTGCCTAAAGGGGACCTATGAGAAAGATGGAGACAAACTTTTTAGCAGGGTCTGTTGTGATAAGACAACAGGTATTGGTTTTAAACTAAAAGGGAGATGATTTAGATTAGACATAAGGAAGATTTTTTTTTTTTTTTTTTTTTTTCCTAAAATGGCTTCCACTGCCTGGAGTGATTTAGGGGTTAACAGGTTAATTAAACGTTGGAGCAACTCACTGAGGTGTGAGCTGACTTTCTATCACTTGGCTTTGAAAATCCAGATGGACCTCGGTGCAGGAATCCCTGGGCAGCCACCTCGTGGATTAGACAGGATTACTGGGAGTGTTCTCACTGGGAGCGTTCTCAGAGGACATCCCTGGATGCTTATTAATTACTTCTCCTTGCCTGGACTGATTCCCCACTTGGATCAAGGCTGGGTGTTGGTGCTCCCACACAAAGTCCCCCATGGATCCAGGGTGGAGCCAGGTGGGGG
>VWZG01009712.1:284276-323259 GCA_013396735.1 Grallaria varia
TTTTTTTTTTTTTTACAATAAGGGTGGTAAAACACTGGAAACAGCTTGCCCAGAGATGCCCCATCGCTGGGAACCTTCAAGGTCAGGTGGAACAGGGCTCTGAGTGAGGTGAAGATGTCCTTGTTCTTTGCAGGGAGGTTGGACTAGATGACCTTTAAAAGTCCCTTCCAATCCCAGCTACTCTGTGATTCTATGATAATGAAGGAAATCCTAGGTCACAACGAGCACACACGGTGGATGTTTTGCAACTGAGTGAGCATTTCACTTCCTGCAAATTCAGACTCCAAAACTTATCCCATTGTCTTCTCCAACAGAAGAACAGTGGATTGTCGTTTGAAAAACCATAGGTTCAGAAGTTTGCTCAGATTTCTTCAGTCTGGATGTTGGAAAATGCCACACTAGCCCAGTTGTGCTCAAATGTTTCTCTTGATTTTCCTGCTGGTGCTCAGATCCATCACCCTGGCAGCCTGTTCCCCCCATGCTTGTGACATTGCTACATCTTCAGACCTGAATGAACTAAACACTGCTGCTGACACTAAAGGCTGATGGCAGGCCTGCTGCTGCACATGATAAGAGCAAGGCAGGGTCCCTGGTGTCAGTGGTGTGCTTGAAGGCTGAAGCCATCCCTGGCCCGGTAGTCTTTCCCATAGGGACATACTAGCTGGGCAGACAGGCTCTTGCCTGCTCCTGGCCTTTTGTGGACAGTTCCTCACAGACTCCCTGGAACAAGCCTGTCAACAGCCATCCACAATTCAGTTAAGGCATGGTGGGCTCCCCTCTGTGCCACTCTCCCAGCGCCAAGTAAAAGGACAGTTCTGGGCTTTAACCTCCCAGGTCAGAGACATGCCTGAGGAGATGCACTGTGGTATTTCCACATGCCCTTCCCTGAAGGTCCACCCTGGTATCCCCTTGGTCAGTGGCTTGGCTTGTGTGCTCCATTCTTGTCCTCCCCTTGTTCAGCATCCCCCATTTCACTCACTGGAGCCCAGACCTTGCTCTCCATCCTGGCTGTGTGTGCCACTGGGGAACTGGGGTGAATCTGGCTATTTCAGTGGGTTATTCCAGATGCATGTGAGGTGCAAACCCAAATCCTTGTCTTTGCTCCAGTCTGTGCTAAAGACAGACAGACAGACTGACTGAATGCTCAGCTAACCATCAAAATTTCTCTCATGGCCAAATGTACCCAGACGCCAAGACAACCAGGAATACCAATTGCTCGGCACTCCCAGGGAGTGCTTTTTTGATGGATTTCCTTGTTGCTACCAGTAACTGTGAGATTAGTTCCTGCAGCATTATCATTAACAGCAGAGAGGGTCCAGGCACGTGCCCATGCAGCCTTCTCCAGCCCTTATTTGAGAGCAAGAATAGCAAGTGACAAGTCTTGCGAGGTAAATATAAAGGTCAGCTGTTGCCTCCCTGGATGAGGGCTGTCAGGAGGAGAGAGGCGCAGCCCTTGCCACCAGCATGATTCTCCCAGCCTCTGCCTGCAAATTCCCTTCCCTGCTTCGAAGATGGTGATGCTGTGAGGCCTCCATAAGTGCTTTTTGGTGATGTCCCAGACCGTATGGGCGCAGCTCCACTCCATGTTATGTGTGCTGTTGGGAATATCCCCTGGGCATGCAGGGCTTTGGGCAAATGGAAAGCTCTGGATGAGCCAGCAGGTCCATGCTTGAGATTCCTGAGCCGCACACGCTGGCCCCTGCTCAGCTGGGGGTCAGGCTTTGGGAGGAAAACAAATCCACCCGTGTGCGAGCCGCAGTGAATGGCTGGGTTCTTCCAGACATGGTGGAACCGAGAGGATATTCCTGAGGAATTCTTCCTTCTGCTGGGACCCCCAAGCCCATAAAATTATGTCTTGTGGGCAGCCGCCTGGGATCAAGAGTATGAATATTAAGTTGTGAATGAAAATAGTCCTCTTGTTGACCTAGTGAACTTGGTCTTAGATAATGCAAGATTCACTCCTGCTTCGTACACAAGTCCTGGAGGGATACCAGATAAATCTCTTCATCCTCTCATGCTGTTTTGCCCCATTGCAAAGTTTGGGAAATTCAAGTGCTTTCCTCTCTCTCTCACAGGATTGTAGGAAAACCTGTGGCAAGTTATAGGTGGAGCTCTGCTGTAAGGGTGAGCTTACCACAGAAAATCCCTGTGACAGGAGCATGTGACTTCCTTTCTGGAGGGAGGTGATTGAAAAATGGAAAGAGAAATTAGAAGTGAATGAGAGAATTTGAAGACATCTGAGGTTAGAAGAAAGGGCAATGGCTGAGCTCCTTATCAATTTAGTTCTTCATCCTGACCTTGTATTTAATTGATTTAATTTAATTGATTTTTATAAATCACTTTAAGAGATGTTCTTTATAATTAGTCTAGCAAACTCAGTCTGCTGAGGAATAATAGGCAAATATATTCTGCTCTAAAAATGTCTTATCACCTTTAGACATAGCAGGATACCCTGAGTGTTTCTTTTCCTAGAGTCGAAAACATCTATGACCATCAGATTTAAATTTCTTTGTATCAGGACTACCAAAAGGTGAAATGGAAATGTAATGCATACATGTGTCAGTGTATGATTTCTGGCACCTCAGAGTGGGGGAGATGAACTGAGTTCACCTGAAATAGTCACAGACTGGAAGAAAACATGTTAGAGAGCTGATCACAGGGGTCAAGAATGATGGTGATCACATGAAGGGGTTCTGTGAGATGATGTCGAAATGTTTGCTGAATGCAACAATGAGAAAAATCCTTACTGCCTTCTGACAAAGGCTGGAGTGGTAATGCAGTATTGCGCTGTGGTAGAAAGTTGATCCGCATCTACTGTGTGTCCCTCCGTGTTTGTAGTTGGACATCTTCAAAAATACCTGGGGTAAGAGCCATGCCCTCCGTTTAACATCATGCCCTCTGTATCACTATATTTAGAACTGTGTGATCTCTCTGCTATGGTCAGTCAGTGAGGAGGGGATTCTTCGTGCCTCACATTAGCTGTCTAAAAATTCAGTGACTAGGCTAAGGTAGTTGTCTGCAGTCCCTTTATAGACAAGGGGGCAAGGTGAGCTTCTCCAGAAACCTGAAGGTACTCTATTGCAGTGGGATGTATCATGCTCTGGGTATGCTTTTTTTTTTCCCCTTAGCTACCTCAGAGTAGCTATAATTGCTTTTCAGTAGGTGCCTGAGTTTGAGATCACTAAGGCTAAAGGGCAGATACACTCAACCCAAGTCAGTGGAGAGGAAATGGGCCTTGCTAGTGCTTGTTATTTCTAGACAATGTTATTTTGTGATTCATTGTAAAAATTCTGTTTGCTCCTGATGTTTGCAGAATGAGTCAAATATGAATACTTTTCTTACGAAGGGTATGCTAATCTCAAACTATACCACTAAACATAAAACTCTAATCCAGATGTACCTGATACCCTCCTTGTCTTTCTTTTTCACCCCTCCAGTAAGAACCCATGATTTCTACTGCTGTAATCTCCTTCAGGAGTGGCTGCTGAGATTTCAGTCATAAACTAGTGACTCTGGAGAACAGAATTCTGTACTCCTAGGAAGTCAGTTCTTCATTTGAAGGGCTAAGGGAAGTACGTTTTTGTTTATGTATCTATGGTATTTTACATTCCTCATTATCTAGGGATCCAAACATCTCACAGTCTTCCCTGCATTTAAATTGTTGCAAGTCCTCTCACACATCACTCAGGATCTATGAAGGTAATAGAAGTGGGGTAATAAAACCATATTGGATTAGAAACAGGCTTGCGTGAGACACTGCACACCCTGCTCAGAGGCAGGGGTCAGGAATAAGGGGAGTCAAAACTGGCAGGTTGTACAGTTCTTGTGAAAACTTGAGGATGCCAGCCTGCTCCTATGTTGCATTTGCTATACCTGGATTTCTTCAAGAGACAAAGCAGGAGAAAACAGACTGCCTAAAGGGACCTAAATAATACTGCTAATGATTAAAAACATGACATTACCTAAGCCAGTTCTCACTGGCATCAATCTTTTGTAGACGTGCATCTCTGTCTTATTCAGATCTTAGCCACAACACAAAAAAATTGTATTCAGATCAAAATTCTTCCTTCTTTACACTTATGATCAGATTATTTTAAGAAGTTTTGTATTTTAAAGGGTATATTAAACCTAAAAATGGATAAAACCCACTCCAGAGCGTATCTGAAGGATTTGAGTTTAGTAAGTGCCTCTTACAGTTTCCATCAACTGATTGAACTTAGCTCCTGTTTCTTTGAACCTCTTGTTCTCACTGAAAGCTGTGCTGACATGCTTTAAAAGCATACAAATAGCTTCTGCTGTGACTAGCTACACAATATATTCCGTTCTGTAATACACATTTCAGCTCATGAATGCCTGAGCTAACAGAGGTAATGAAGAGCTAAATCTCTGATATTACTACTTGTTTTTCCATTTGTTTCTTCATGATGCACAAGATCTGATTCTTTGGCACTTTACCAAAAGCATCCAAGGCTGGAGGAAGGTATAACTAAAACTGAAGTATATAGCATCCCTAAGGAGATGCTCAGAATTGGGCTGTGGCCAACCTCATGCATTAAGGTGTTTGAAGTTTGTTGTTTTATTAAGGAAATGGATTGCAGATTTATCACTTATTTAGCACTGATAGCGTATGACCACCTGTCCTGTTGCAACTCTGCACTATCATGGGTGACCGCAAGTGTGTGACCCCAGGTATTTAGGCGAGGCAAGATAAAACCAGTAGGTTTTCTGTAAAATTTTCCAGCTTGAGGGAAAGGACATGATTGATGTTGCAACTGAGGCAGTGGAGAAGCACAACTGAGATGCATTGACAAAGATGGTGGGATACAAAAATGGAAGAACAAACATTACACACAGAATGGGTGTTAGGCAGAAGTCCTATAGGAAGCACAACTTCCAGAAGAGTTCAGAAGACATGAAACCCAGCTAGAGCCATTGGTGTTATATGGTCAGGAGCCTAATGGACAGGGGAGAGCACTTCAAATGGAGCTCCACGTGGGATTAGGACACTCCAGAGGGAAGAGCCTTAGCTGAAGAGGGCAAAGAGGGAGGCACACGGCCATGCAATTGAAGAGGTGGGGAAGATCAGCTAGCGGAGGTGAGGAGGGGGAAAACAGCAGTTTTTACCTCCGCGCGAGAAGTGGGACGACAATGGAGAGAAGCACGGGCCAGCCCGCGGGAGCGGGAGCCGGCAGCGAGGAGCCAGGGCCGGGACGAGCCGGCGGCCGTGCGGGCGGTGGCCCGGGAGCAGAAGCGGCCGAGCGCAGCCCGGGCTGCTCTCCCTGCCCCGGCAGGGGCTCCCCGCGGCGCCGGCAGCGGCACCACGGCCCTACCCACCCCCCCGGGGACTTTCTGACCCCTCTCCCGCTGGCGGGGCCCCGGCAGCCCAGGTGCCAGCGACGCCGCGGGTCCCTCCCGGCACCTGCTCCGTCTCTTCCCCGCGGGGCTCGGCTGTGCCCCTGACCGCTCTGCAGGACAAGCGCTACGCCGGCTCGGGCTGGCCTCAGGCGCGGAGCGAAGCAGGATCCCCGCAAA
The DNA here is from genome assembly GCA_013396735.1 of Grallaria varia. Classification (NCBI taxonomy): domain Eukaryota; kingdom Metazoa; phylum Chordata; class Aves; order Passeriformes; family Formicariidae; genus Grallaria; species Grallaria varia. The sequence goes on from VWZG01009712.1 coordinate 289,809, forward strand.
ACGCGCCCCTGCCGAGCCTCCTGTGCGCACCCGCCACGGTCGTCCCTTAGGGGCGGGCTTGGAAGCGGCGGGGCCCGGGGGCCCGGGGAGAAGCGGGGATAGGGAAGGAGTCCGCCTGGGACAGCAGCCCCGGCCCCGCCTGGGTCGGGTCCCTCCCCGCGGGCCGGCCCGGCAGTGGAAAGTTTCCCCGGAGTGACCTCTCATAGTACGCGCTCGCTAGGAAATCTCATTCAAGTATTTTTGTCAATGGGGTGGGGGGGGCATCCTGCTCCCCGGCCCCCGGCCCCGCTGACGTCACTGCAGAGGCGATAAATATCTGTTGATATAATTGGACGTGAGATTTGGGGTTGCGATAGCGAAACTCGGCCCATCGCCGCTCCGACGGGCCCCCATGATTTATTCAGCAGTAGATCGGGGCACGCAATCGGGCTGTCAGGAGAGCGTCAGCTTATTAGGCAAGTTCTGCGTGATTTCAGGAGAGGGTCTAAGCTATAAAAATCCCGCACCCCGGCTCTGATTAGGACCAAATCTGATCCCTAGTTCGCCAGGAGCCGGCTCCGAGGGGAGAGAGAGAGGAAGGGACACCAGGCACCGCCGAGTCCCGCCGCCCGCCCTACCCTGCCCTGCCCTGCCGCCACCGCCGCCCCAGGTAAGTGCGGGACCGCGCCCGGGCGCGGAGCGGGATGCGCTGCCCTGCGCTGAGCGGGACGCGGGGAGCTGCCCGGCCGGGCAGGGAGCGAGGAGATGCGGGGCGGCGGGCGCTCGCACCCCGCAGCTCTTGGGGAGAGCCGCCCCGCCGCAGGCGCCCCACTCTCCTCCGCGCCCCAGGTGGGTTAAGAGACGTGGGTCCGTGCACAAGCGTGGACTCTCCGCAGGGCTTCAGCCCGGCCCAGCCTCAGGGAGCTGCCGGAGCCGCGCCGCGGGACTGTTCCGCGGGGAGCGGCCGCCTCGACGGCGCGGGTGGATGGGCCGGGGCGAGCGCGGCCGGGCGGCGGAGCGAGGGGCGCGGAGGGGCGCGGAGGGGCGCGGAGCGCCGCATTTCAGCACCGGGACAGCGGCGGCGGGGGCGCCCCCTTCCCGGCCCCACACTGCCCTCTCCGCCGCCGCGGCTCGGCTGAGTAACCCAATCCCCGTCCTCCGTCTGCCCCGCAGGTTTGGGTCTCGACCATGAAGATCCCGCTGCTGGTCTCCACGGGAATCCTGCTGGTCGCCCTCCTGCCCTGCCAGGAGTGCAGAGCTCTCAGCAAGAGTCCCGCAGCCGCCCGAGGGGCTCTGCACCAGCCAGATTTCTTCCAGCAAGAGCAGCAGCAGCGGCAAACTCTGCCTGTCCTGCTCCGCATGGGAGAAGAATATTTCCTGCGCCTGGGCAACCTGCACAAGAGACCCGTCGGCTCTTTCTCCGCCTCCTCCAGCAGCACCAGCCACCTACAGCCCGAAGCCTCCGCCGGCAACTTTTTCCAGGCGGCGGTGCAACAGCTGCAGCAGCTGCCCGAGCGCTCGCCGGGGAGCCGAGAGGACGGCGAAGCCGAGGGTGAGGCCGTGGAGCGGGAGAAGCGATCCGAGGAGCCCCCTATTTCTCTGGATCTGACTTTCCACCTCCTGCGAGAAGTCTTGGAGATGGCCCGAGCCGAGCAGTTAGCGCAGCAAGCTCACAGCAACAGGAAACTGATGGAGATAATCGGGAAGTGAAACGGCCCCTCCCCGCCTTGCCAAAGAGATTCCGCAGTTAGCACAAGAATAATTACACCGTCCGATGTACCATAGTGCTGCTCTGATGTCATCTCTTTATTTTTATATAGCTTTAAACCTAGAAGGGTGTACTCCGAACAGCCTCTGTCCCTTGACTAGCATGCACAACCGTGTACCAAGTGCAGAAACACGAGTGTCGTTTGTAACCTCCCCTACCTTTATTTATTTCTCCATTTCCCAGTTATTCTAGTGCCATCGCTACGTAGGGATGTGTGAGCTTTGGAAGAAATGGTGCCAAGAAGACAGAAAACTTTTCTGCTAGGGGCAGGGAGGTGGGAGGGGGAATCTCTCTAAGCTACTTTCAACTCACTTTTTTTCCTGTAAACATTTTCACAATAAAACATCTTTTCAGCGCTCGGTCGATTTGGTTGTGTAAGAGAATGTTTAATATTTATATTTTTAATAAAAGCTGCAAAGTAAAGATGACTTGCTAGACTTTCTTGCCTCGACGTGTGAGGGCAGCTCCGCCGCCCTCAGCGCTTACCGGAGCGGGGCGTGGGCACCCCTGGCCGCGGCCACCCACCGCGGCGGGGAGCCCTGTAATGGTTCCCCGGCGATGTTTTCCCCCTCCCCGTTCCGGGAAGCCCCTTTCCCCGCGGGCTCTCCCAGGGGCGCGCCCCGACGGGGGCTGCCCCACGCTGCCGCCGTGGGTACAAGCTACTCCCGGCAACGGGGTGTCGAGGGCAAATCGGTGCCTCCCAGCGCTGCCGAATCCCACCTGGGCAGCTCCCCGAGGGGACTCCCTGGCTCCTGCCGCACTGGCCGGCGCTGGGCAGCCTCCTCCCGCCGGAGCGCAGCGATGGGAAAGCCGTGAAGCGCTCCCGCATCTCGTTTGCGTTTTCATTCTGGCTCTGCGAATCTTCCCCGCGCCCCGAAAGGGCAGGTTCCTCCTCGCTTCGGCTCCCCCTGTCCCTGTGGCTGTGCTCAACCGGGCTCCGCTCCAGGGGCTCTGAGGAGGCGGCAGTGCGTGCCGAGAAACTTCCCGGGAGTAGATGGGGGAAATCTCCGGGACGGCTGAGGGAAAAGAGGAGATCCCTCAGCCCGAACCAAATCCCAAGGCAAAGCTGCTCCAGCAGCCCGAGGCTATGCGGTGGCGGTGCTGGGCGGCGCTCGCTCCGGGCTGTGAGAGTTCCAGTGCTTTTCGTGGAGCTCGCCTGTGCAGCCCTACAGAACTCTCACAGAACTGTCCTCCAGGGAAAACAGACACAAGTGAGGGTGGTTGTCACTCAGGCCGATAGCCACAGGTGTTCAGGAGGGGGGCTGACGCCATATAGCCTGCTGACCAGTCTGCACTGCCAGCTCACCAGTCCTGCTGGGGCACAGCACAGCCCTAGGGCCCCACACAGTCCCCTGCCAAAACAGCCCATTGAGGGCCTGGCTCGGGGATCTGGGAAAGATCCACGTGTAATCCTAGTGCAGAGCTTGACACCTGGTCCCCCATGGCATCAAGCACTCCTGGCAGCCTGCCAATCTCTCTTAACACTACTGAGTGCTGACACCCTGCTCCTGGTGACAAAAATTGCAGAGTGTCACCTTAAAGACAACTTGTAGAGCTCCTTTTAAGACACGAATTTGATTTCATGAGACAAATAAACACTTGCAATGCACATGGAACAGGACAGTCAGTATCTGCCTTTTCTACAGCGCGCCATGGGGCCTTCAAATCCAACCTGGAATGAGTACCTGCGACCACCTCAATGCATTCTGTTTTCATATAAGAACATGCCCCCTTTTCTACACACACTGATGACTGAGAAGACATAGACACAGATTACGGCTGGATAGACTGGGCAGAGTACAGCATCTGTCCCACATACTCAGAGCTGTGTCCCACATCCAGGCATGGGGTCTTGGCCGGTGGTTTTGATGTGTGCATCTTCCTCACTGCTGCCACTGGGAATCTTCCTTACAAATAACGTGTTTATGTGAGCGTCATCTGTTGTAGCTTAGCAGGAAGAGCAAGTGCAAAAGCAGAAATGGCAGCTTCCTTCTTCCCGCCCATGTTCAGCTGTGGAGGCACCAGTGCTGTCAGACACAACCCTGACTTGGGGCTGCCAAGGGTGCAATAGTGTCACTGAAGTCCCTAGCACCAACAAGTGGGGACACAGGAGGATACTGGTGAGAAACATTGTTTTGGCTGAGGATGCTGCTAGTGAATATCATACCAGCATTTTACCTAACAACGTTGGTGAAGCGCTTACACCTACAAGTGGATGTGCCAAAAAGTGAGTAACAAAGCACTAGCACTGCTCAGCCTAAAGCTATAGTGATGCTACTTTCCTCTTGCAAGCAAGAAATTATTGGAAAACACTCTAACTCTACAGTATAGTGATTTGTCCTCATGCTCCCATCCCTCTCAGGTCTGTTATCTCAACAGTATGATGTGGAGGCCAGTTGAGTTCCTGGGAATGAAACTTGCTCAGATGTCCCTTTTCAGGTCAGTTTCTTTGCCAACTGCAGCCAGGCTGCCTGTGCTCACGGTCCCTCTGAGGAGAAGCACACCAGAAGCCAGCCAGAGTGAGTCATCATTCATTCAGTGAGTTCAACCAGGAGAAGGAGAAGACATGACGAGCCGGCTCGTCACCCCTCTCACTGCTCACGGGAGCTTCCTCCACTTGTCCTTGAGGGTACGGTTCAGAACCAGTCTGCAAAGGAAGGAAAGGTTGACAAAGGGAAGAGGAGAATATGAATTGCATTAAAATCCCTAAGATTTCACAACATGCAGGAAAACAGAATGAAGTGGGAAAGAGGGGAAAAGGCAGGGAGCATGGAAATTTGGGGAGGCTAGCCAGACTTCTAATGCCAAGGAAGTGAGAGGGACTTTTGCCATGACCACTGGCAGAGGAAGGATTGCGCCAGGTGAGTATGTTGCATCTGTGCACTGGGCTTAGTCTTGATTTGGACCTCTGGAATATTATTGCACTGAAGGTGATAAATGCCTGTTCAGAAGAGATTTGGAGCCAGCTTGGCTTGTGTAGCTGGGCCTCCAGATTGATGTGAACCAAAGCCAAAAGTTATTGCCAGTGCATTGCCACTCAAAATGATACTTGTTCTGCTGTTATGAAATCTGCCTTGGATGTGTTTTGTTGTGTTTTTTTTATTTTATTTTTCTTTTTTTCTGTAGAGTATTTTAATATTTATTTCACTTCAGTTTCACTCAGACCAAGAGCAGGAAATAAATAATACAGAGATATAAGCTTCTCTTTATATCCTGCTTTTGTTTGCATAGGTATCCTACACTTACAGTAAAAAAAGGAACCTGGACATGATACACTGTAGCTGCTAATAAAAGGAATTTCTAAAATTAGCTGAATATTTAACAGACCAGTGTAACAGGCAGAAAATTTTTCCTAGTTCCAGTGTTTTCAGATCCCTTTGGCAGAGAATGAAGACTGCTTTGTGATGGTATCAGAAATCCTATTAAAGATAAAATATATAACAATAGGTGATTTGTTAGCTAAGGAATGCCTTCTGTCTTAATTTTTAAAACCACCATTTAACTTGCAATATACAGGATTTTATTCCCTCTACATGCCTAGATATGCACATATATTATTGTACTTTCTTAAAATTAAAACAGCCATACTGCCAGACTTCTTTGTGCAGGGTTTTACCTTATTTTTGGGACTTCAGCATGATCTCCGGTGAACTATTTGATGTCAGTGTACTACTCAATAGAGGGAAAATGACAAAGCAGCATCCTCTAAATTTTAATGTCTCAATCATTTATAAAATTGTCCTAAACCAGAAGGTTACCAACGCAGTGATGTGGACAGACATACCCAGCAACAAACATTGAAGCAGGGATGCTTGTGAGGAACTGAAGCATGGGATGGATGATTTTCCTACGTATTTTTGTAAGTCCTTACCATTAAAGTGTACCACAAGAATTAGTAAGAACTTATGGTTTGTTAAGTGTAAATTGGCTCTTGGACTTCATTCTGGTTCCTACCTATTTAACTGGCATGACATCAACAAATAAGACAGCATGAAGGTATGAAAAGAGTAGTTCCCTATTTCTTTATTCATATCTAATTAGAGTTCGCGGTACCATTTTTAGACCCAGATCCTTGGTTGCTCTAAACTGGAATAGCCCTATTTATTTCAATGACATCTTACCTGAAAAATTGCTTTAATATTTGAAATGTGGACTAATCTTTGACTTAGATTCATATTTTCGAAGCAAGGCACTCATTGCTACTCACTGCAACAAACAGGACTCAGAAAGGATATTTTTTGGACAAGGCTCTCACGGAAGAATTATATATAATTTTTTATGATGAAAAAATATAGCTCTTGCTTGCTAACTTTATAACGTACTTCAATGAGAACAAAAACATGGTGAAACAGGTGGGAGAAGCAGCTTCCTAGTTGAATGCAGAAGTCCATTTTCAGCAATGCTGGTGAGAAGGGTTGTCTCCCAGGTTTATGCAAAAATATGGTAAAGAATTTGGCCCAGGGGGCCAGATCTTCACCTGAAAGGCAGGTAGCTAATTGAGTCCCAAATATAAAAGATCTGCCTCTCAACCCTACAAAGTGCTGATTGCAAATTTTTCAAACTGATTATAAAAGTCAGGTATCAGCAGTAAATATGTGGCTATACTTTCTGAGTTATGAGGGATTCAGCGCTCTCTTGATCTTGGTAGATGTAGGAGTGTAGGCAGTTTATTAGTCTTCTGTGATGCTGAAAATTTTGCCTTTATTTTTGGAAGGGCAGTCAGAATGCCTGGACTAGCCAAGAGTAATTTTGAAACTGGTTGTGCAATTTTGTGCACCAAGCCCTCAGCAGTGTGTGTTAGCAGGCATGGGACAGCCCTTCTCCCTTCTCACCCTGTAAAGGAATAGAACTGGCAAGAAGTTTAAAACAAAATGTCTTAATTTTTATTTTTTTTAACTTAAACTCACACGGGTACCTTGTAATTTCTCTTCTTGTGCAAGACAGACTTCCTTTAGCACTTCCATTTGCTATTCTAACCAGCCACTATCCAGAAATTTACATTAAATCAAGGTTAACTTTGTAGCAAAGTACTATGTATGGGCTTAAAATTATGCAGTTTTTCTCACAGGATTTGGACCTAACGTGTTAGAACGAAAAAAGGCACAGTGTAATGACTTAGACTGGCAAGGTGACTGCATTACCTTGTTAACCAACACTGCTGGTACTGCATTTCAAACAAAACGATCACTGCCAAAACTGTATTTCATAATGTGTTAACTCCTTCATATTTTGCTGTGACGACATCTTCCTGTGTCAGCAAAACAATGTTGGAGCTCCAACACATTCCCACTGGGTTTGGCTGGATGAAGCATTTGCTCCCTGCAGCTCACTGGACTCAGCAGGCTGCCACTCTGCAATACCTCAATATGCCTTTCCAAGAGCAATCATTTTCCATCACATCCAGCCAGGAGTGGAGCAAGCACAAAACTGACAGTAGGGACATTGCTTGGCTTTTAGACTTGTATTTTCACACCTGTGACACTTTGGAGTTTGTGCTCTGAGTTATACAGTGTCTGAGTGATGCTCTCCTCATGTAAGACAAGAAACATCAAAAGGTCCCAGCAGCAACTCTGGCCATGTTATTAAGTGTGTTTCCCCCTTCCAGCAGCAGCCCATGCAGCTCAGAGTTATACAGTGTGCTGGGATTGTCTGAGACAAAGGTTTCAGCTGTAGATTTTGTAGAGAACAACTTTTTTTTTGTGAACCAGGATGTGATTCTGAAAGGCAGAATGCAGAAGCAGGTCTACTCAGTGTCACTGCGATTCAGGCATCTGGCTGCTCCCTAGGTCCTTGCAATCTCATCCCCAGACTACCTTGCTCTCTCCGTTACTGCAACCCTACTCTGGTAAGAGAGGAAAGCTTCATGCTCAGTATGGCACGGTCCTTGCCACATGCCTTTAAGACAGTTCAGATTCAACACTTCATCATGTCTGTCCATTACTATTAGGTAACTGTTGTCAAGCTTCTACCTGAGAATTGTCTTAGCCTTGGAGATCTCATGGGTAAGGCTTGTTTTCCACAATACCTGGAATAACAAGTCCTAACCCTTGATTTGGGTCCCTAACAGTAACAAGGAATAACTAAACTGTTTACCTCAGATTACTTTAATCACATTAGGCCAATGCTGAGAGAGTGCTGAGTACTTACACTGTGATTTATATTTTCCCCTGTGGTGTTGAGTGACATCAGATGATGCTTTCAATAAGCACCAGGAATTTTCACCAGGCTAGTTCATGAAGTGGGGAATGAAGTACACCGTGCATGACTGATGGTTGGTTCTGTTTTTCCCATAATCAAAATCCAGACTGGAGTTTACATGCCAATTCTTTGGAGGTGCTGAGCAACCACAACTCCCACTGAGCAGCCACTCAGCACTCCTCGGCATCTGGCACACTAGAATTTGCATGAATAAACAGTATAAGGATCTCAGAGTTGAGCCTGATGAGTCGTTTCAAAGTTGCAGGTATTCAGCATCTTTTAGGATTTGCTTTCTTAAGCAGGACTCTACTTATATCTGTACAAAGTTCTTGTAAAAGGGTGGGGAGAGGAGGAAAGAGGTGAGCAGGATGGTTTTGTCACAACATTTTCATTTATTAGGTCCTAGCAGTTATCTTATTTATGCTGGGGAAAAATAAGCAGTCTAGACCTTCTAGATATTTGAAATGCAATGAACTCAACACACTTTTTTTTGCTTTACCACCACTAACCCCCATAGCCTTTAGGTACAAAGACTAGGATCCATATTGCCAAAGTTGACTCATCCAGAAACAAGGTATCCACTCAAGCAAACTGTGTTCATCCCCTTCAGTGGGAGTGAGGAAGGAAAGGCACAAACAGAGGGTCATTTGTCATATCCTCAAAGAAGTGGATTGCCCACTGGAGGTATCTTCTTCTTTTTTTTTTTTTTTTTTTCCTACTGGCTCTAGAGACACTTTGGGTGATTAGGTTAGACTAGGTCTGTCTTTTTAGCAATTTTACAAGAAATATTCCAGGCAAGTATTTGAGGATATTGGGAAACTGCTCGATAGGAATTGAAAACTTTGACTACACTATTATTTTTGCATTTTAAATTTATGAAGTGGGAAGGAAAGGTGAAGGGTCTTCATAATCTACTTTAATGCAGATGGATGAGATGGTTGGTTACAACCTGTATGAATGTTTTCTGGAGCAGCCATGCTAACCAAAGTAGGTTCTGCCCCTTGGGTCCCCATCCACTTCTTCCTGCTTTGGTTCCATGGTTCACTGCCCATTTGCATTGCTGCAGCTCTTTGCAGGGATGTGCTAAGAATGGGCATGTCACTGGAATGACTTCAATTCTTTTGCTGTGTTTTTTGGATTTTTTTTTTTTTTTTTTTGAAGTGAAGGAAGATATTTTTAAAACTGGACCATTTGAATGATTTGATTCTAGCACAGCTCAACAAACAGCTGCCTCAGCACAATTGCCCTGCGAGGGGGCAGCAATAAGAAGCAGGACCATTTGGCAAGAAACTCCTATATCACCTTTGCTGCTAGAGGAAAAAATGGATTTACACCATTAGGCACATGAACTACCCAGTACTTTTGCAGCCTCCTCTTGATCCAGTAAGAGAGCAAGAGTGTGAATTTCTTAGAAAGTAGGGGTCTTGGAGAGAGAAGCAGTGAAAACACAGGTTTCTTACTTCTAGGGTTTCTGTAGCCTCAGAAAATGAGTGAAAAATTAAATATAATTTCCATTTTTAGTTGGCTTGTTTAGAAACAACCCCCAGTGTTGACAAGAACAGGCATGATTAAAAAATGCTAGCTGGTTGCAAAGCAATCACAGAATCTGTAGGCTATGTTTGTCTGCCTCAAATGTCAAGTGTTACACTTCTGGCACTCAATACTTTCAGGCAGCGGAAACAAAGGGAGCACAACAGGTTATTTTTAAATAGTCTAAACTTTAGTTCAAGCGTTTTGTTTTCATATTTTTATGCAGTCTAGCTCCTTCAGCATAACACCTGTCAGCTGTCACATAAATCTCAAAAATATTGTTTCAAAGCTAAGAGGCTGCTTATTTTGCATGGATCTTTTCTTTCTTATTAGCAGGAACCAACAGAGTATTCTCTAAAATAATTGCTACAGTTACCTGCCACAGAAATATATAAGGTATCAGACAAAATAATATGCACAGACAAGCTAAATCAGTCACAGAATTAGATATATCATTCTCTTAATACTGGTCAGTAACGAATTTTAAAAGTCCATTGCGAGGAAATGCCTTTCCTCAATTGATTTTGATTATATTACAATTAACATGATGTGGATAATGTCTAATGCTGAGTCTTTTACATAATGACCTTAAAGAGACCAAATATATTTCAGAGGAAAACAGCTTGGCTAGCTTATTTTGGTATACGTCCACACATCTCCCACAGGACATGGAGGTCCAGACACTTGAACTTGTGGTGGAAACAGTTTAGAGAACGATGTGGGAAAACAGCTTTCTTCTAGTCATGACTTGGGACAAAGGAAATACGGTTCCCTTATTTAAGTGACCTATTTTTTTCATTACTCAACAAAAAAAGTCAGAAATAGCATACTTGTGTAATATTTCATTCATTGCTCCACCTCATTGGTCCAACTTTTTGTTGAGAGTGATTAACTACAGATTTGTATAAAACCTAGTTCTACCACTGTACAGGAAAATTAAGGAAATCCAAGAGGAGAGTCTTAAAAACACATGAATATGAAGTCTGCAGGACTAGAACAATCTGTCCTGCATCTATCTACAACATTCTTTGTTCCTCTCAAAGTGATGTTTTTGAGGACCTCCTGATCAATCTGCCTTCTATAATTTCTGCTCCCTTCCAGGTCTGCTGAAGAACTATCTAGAAAAGGAAGGGGGCATATGAGGGACATGAGAGGCTGCATGAGTAAGTGGTACGTGCTGGCCACCAGTGCCAGAAAGTTGCTCATGGCTACCAGTTGTCTCCTCTTCCTCCTACTGCTGCTTCATCAGGCAAGTAGATATGACTTCAGATCAACAAGTTAAATGTGAAGTAAAGGCCTTTCAAGAACTTCTCCACAGCAGTAACTGATCTAATCCATGCCACAGAAACTTTGCTATTAGCTTTCAGTGTAAAGTAACAAACCCAGTAAAGGTTTAACATCCTGTCCCTCTGTCAGGTAATCTTCCCTTTGAATAACATGGACTGCTGAAAATCAAAGCTTTTTCTTTCTCTGCAAATAGCACTTTTGTAAATCCAATGAATGACACAGAATGCCAGTCAGTTCAGACTGTGACTCAGCCCGGAGCTTCATTCATGGGATCAGATAACAGAGCCAGCAGAGCTTTGAGTTGTGTAGACACAGCATCCTATGCTTGGAGTTTGGAGCACTCCTTTTACATCGTGGGTGACTGACTGGCTTGGGCTGTTGAAAGCATGGGGGGCGGGGGCGAGGGTGATGTATTTCAGCTGTGGGCACAGCACACCTTCCCTCAGGGACAAAACCACACCAATGGAGATGCAGGAGGAAAAGCTGGAATGTCAGTTAAAGCACCCTGTTGCCATACCATAAAGCCACCACATAACAGAAGAAGAAAGTCCTGGCCACAACTAAAACATTTTTTTCCCTCATCAGCTGTAGCTCCTACCACTTTTCCTTTGTGTGATCATTTTAATATGTCTGCACTTGCCTGAATCATCTCCTTACTACAACCACAGCAGCCGAAGTTGTTAGCCAAGATATGACTCCAACAATACATTGCTCGGTGAGCAGCACTGCGAGTTCCCAGATAGGTGCCTGTCACATCACACATTATAATCTCTGCTTGCCCATTAGCAATGCTGGCTTGCTTGCACAGCATTGAGCCAAGTGATGAGCAAGATATTAAATCAAGTTTCCTTCTGTCCATCTCACACTGTTCCCAGGTGAAATCCAAGGAAGCTGTGATAAATGCTGCTCTTAGGGCTTCGGATTCAATCACAGTTATTGACCAGGTTATTACAGGATATAGAGCACAGATTGCAGTCACTGTCACCAGAGACAAGATTGGAAATGACCTGCATCTGGGCAGGCACCAGCTCAATTTTTAAAAATAGACATTTATTTATTTTATAAAATTAATTTTTTAAATTGTGCATAAATATAAAAATGAATGTATTTAAAAAAATAAATCTGGTGCCAGATGTTGAAGAGGTTCACCAGCACTGCTGGGGAAAATGGCAGCCACCTCTCCTCAGTAAGGCATTTTGTAATAGGGCAAGTCATACAGCAAATGTTTCATCATGAACAAAAGCCACTTCTGCGTGAAGAAGTGCTGAGCCAGGAGTGCTCTGAGCCACTGATCTGTATTTTGATCACAACTTCCAGTGGTCGAGATAGACTTAGGCAGATTTTATAGGATGCCCTCTAAATTGAAAAGAGAAATGAGTAATTCAGATCACTTATACTTGGGGACTGTGAGATCCTCATTCTCTGCTTAGTCAAAGGCATGATGTCTGTCGGACATCTGTAGCACAGCTTGAACATTGTGGGACCTGTTGGCTGGTAGCCAGGGATAACAGGGTTTTTTTTTTTAGTCATTGGTCTCTTACTTAATGACCTGAAGATTATTGTAAAGATGCCAGGAATACATATCACCTGAAAAGAGATATGACTAAATCATCCCTGTTTGATATGTCCCTCTCCCTTTCTTCTGTTTAATTTTGGCTGCACATGCAGCCCCTCAATCTTTATCTCCATTTCAAATGCCTGGTGGGTGGGCGCTGCATCCTGCAGTGTGCTCCAGTCTAGCCCCTTGCTGGCTCACAAGTCTGGAAAGCATGGAAGTGGCATGATACCCTGTCTAAACATAGGGACTCAGGCCCAGTTTACTAATTACCACCACCGGGATTTTCAATCAGAGAGGCTGGCATTTAAATATTGATCCATCTCTAATGGTTACAGGACTACAAGTGCTGCTTTCTATAGGTAAGCATATGGCTATACTGAAAGGCTGAACTGTTTCAAGGCAGTAGAATAACCATCCAAATATTCCACAAAGAGATGGTTTGTGTTGTTGTGACATGCAGCTACCATAACGTGATGTAAACCAGCAACAGTTCATCTGTGATTAAGAAATCTTTGTTGTTTACATTTTATTTTCCTTTCCAAATGCCTTAACAACGAGCAGAATGAGTGATCCTTGGAGGATGAGGTTGAGTGGAGGCAGAATTCGGTATTTAAATGAGCTAGTCACAGAAAGACAATGTCTAGGTGAGCCTGGCTTTGTATTAATTTCAACAGGAGAAGTAATTTTGTCCAAGCTGTCATTGTGGAAATCCTTTTGCTAGTAATGACTGAAAAAAATGAAATACACATAAATCAGGTGGTATCTATGACTCATCAGACAAATCACAGAGTAGACTATTCAAGGTAAAACTTCAAGTGAAGTATTTGCCACTCGTATTAATTATGAGAAGCTGTTGTCTGAAAGCTGGTCTTAATGTATTGCCCTCACGACACATCACTGCTGCCTCTGAATCACCCAGATAATTCTCAGAAGTAAGGAAGAGGCAGATGTTAAAAGAAGAACGATCAAGATTTTCCTGATTTTCTCAGCATGCATTGCCAAACTGAGGGGTGGGGGCTGGAGTGGGAAATCTTACCTGAAGCACAAAGTCGAGATACAAAATGGAAATTTACAGACAGAATTTGCCACAAACTGAACGTCAGCCTGAGCGGCCTCAGATCTGGCCACTGTCACTGAGGTCCAACTCACTAAGTCAAACTACACTGAAACGAAAGGGAGAATTTTTTGACTATTAACTGTCTGTCTTGCATCTAGTGTTTGCCCTGTGCTTCAGCTACAACCTGAGTGTTTCTTTTTTCCAAGTTAATTTTAAGAGACATTTAGGAAGAAGCTTCAAACAGAGTTTGATTTGGGCTTCTATACCAGCTGATTCATGGGTCTCCTACAAAAGGCTCAGCTTCACAGAGCATCGATGACTCATTTTCATTCAGTCAAACTTTGCAGATTTTTAAAGGGTACAGAAATAAACCCACCAGATTTTCTACATAAGAAAAGGTAAAGTACAAGTATATCAAGAACCAGACGGAAAATATCAAGTCGACTTTTGCTCCCTGCATTCTCAGATCCTTCATTAGCACTAAACCCAGCTGTAAACCCAGGGAGCAGAGAGCTTTGAGAGCAGCAGCTGGTGTCCTAGGAGAGACCCCTGCTTGTCCTGCTCTGGGGGAAATCGTGGGAACGCTGTGTTGGATGGGCCAGAGGGAAGGGAGACCTCAGCATCATTCCTGCAAGATCCAGACTTGCAAGACTGCCTTCTTTTGAGCAAGAAATCCCCTCTCTTGGAGCAGCTGCCTCGAAGCTTCCTTACCTGAGCAGATCGGAACAACTAAGTTTCTAATTCGGAGACGAGAAAGGAAATTATTATTTGTCTACTGCTGCCATGCTCATGCAGCTGTGCTAAGATCTGGGATCATACCTTTTTTATTGTGATGGAAAAGCAGAGGTACATAGGCAAAGAGCACAGCATGACCTCTTGGCCTTATTTTGGTTTTAAATTATCTTATTTTTTCCATGTTGTCTGCATATTGACATGACAACCAATCAGCTAAAACTTAGCTAAATACTGACCTCTCTGACATGTGATTTAAAGCTGTCTCATGGAAAAAAATTTGAAGGATCACCAGCTGAAATTGAAGTATTCAGAAGCAGGGGAAAGAGAACTACAGTACATGAATACTGACAGGACTGGCCTTATGGTAATTCTGGCAGATGGCATAAGGTTGCAAGCAAGTAATAGAAAATTTTAAAACTAATGAAACTAGATTAACATAGGCCACTCCATTAGTATTTTTCCTTCCAAACAGTTCAGTCCTGATCATATTTTATATCCTCATGGAATTAAAGCACCGTACTTACTGGCTGCAAAGGGAAATTAGATCTGATTGGTCTTTGTGGGTGATTAACTTGCATTTCCTTTCAAACTAAATGTATGTGCTGGAGTCCTTTGGAGCCACATGCAGTCACTTTTCCTATGGGGAATTTGAACAACAGGGGTCCAGTACTTCATCTTAGATAAAATAAACTGGGTATCCACAGACCCAGGTGAACACAAGTCTTTCATAAACTCTCACAAATTTATATGGTGGTACTACATGAGAGACATTGCCTACGAAATATGATTAGGGAAAGTTGCAGGACTACAAGATCTGTTTCTCCCATGCTCTGGAAAGGGGTGCTTGATAATGTTTATGTTGCCCTCCACTAATATATTGCTCCCTGTGGTGGCAAGGCAGTTCATTGACACTACTCCTGCTCTCTGTGTTTTAATCATTTGCTCCTGGTTGTCATCTGCAGAGGCTCAGACCTGCCCAGCTTCAGACATGGAGCAGAGGTACCTGGTTTGGAGCAATGTCACCTCACGCTCAGCAGGCAGATTGAAGAGGAGCCAAGTGTGAGCCAGCAGCAGTTGGTGAACTCTCTCTTACTGGAGATGTCTCTCACTCTCTGTCAGAGGCAGGAGCAGCCTGTGGTGATTATTCTTCTGACTTAGGCACTCCCTGAAGCAGGATGCGGCTCTCTAGTGTGGAGCTATCTGTTTAGTTCATGCTGAATCATCTCCTTCTGTCCCTTCTTAGACCAACCAATCTGTGCACCTGTGAGCTGCAACTCCTGTTACCTTATCCACGCTGATTTACCCTCCTGTATCCTGATGGAAATTTATAGAGGCATAATTACAATTTCTTGGAGTGAAACAACCCTTAAATAAAGTGAATGTTGGGAATTTAATAGGGGAACTGATCTCTTTCCAATCTGGAGAAATAAGGCAATCCCTATCGGTGCATTCTATTAAAATAGCCTGAAAGTAAATCATATGCTGCTCTTATGATGACAGTGGTGCAAATTTATATTATTATAATAAATTATTATTACAGTTATTCAAAGTAATTTCATTATTTGACTTTCAGGGGCTTATCACACAAAGAAACAAGGGCGCTGAGCTGATCTCTCACATGAAAGATAAAGGCACATAAACTGCCTAAACAACCACCTCCCTATACATGGAGAAGAAAATAACTTTTATGCAAATAGAATCTGAGACCAAAATGCCTTTTTCCTTCACCTCTTTTCTATTTCATTATTAAATAAATCATAAATATGTCACTGGAGACCACACAGGAAGAGGTCTCAAATGGTAGAAATGAGAGCTTTCTGTATATGTCTATTTTTAATTTGAATTAAAAAAGGAAAGAGAGGGAAAAAAGAGCATGATGCTATTTGCATGCCTGACTTCCCAGGAGTAAAAATAAGCTTTATAGCCTCTTGTAATAACACAAAAAATTTTCAAAACCAAAACCAAACACAAATAAATGGAAATGATCCATATATTAAACTGAGAAGCACAGTGTTCAATGCTTTTCAAATTCAAATTACCAGACATTGCATCTTTCTGCATAACTTATGCAACTAATGTGTAGGTGATAGCTTCTCCACTCTCCCTTTTCTTTTTTTGCTTTTTTTTTTTTTGATGGAGAAATATTCTTCAGTCATAGTGCTGGAAATCCTGCACATAAAAGCTGAATAAAAATGTATCAATTTTCATAGATGCACCATATCATTTACAGTGCTTAGAGCACAGAGCAGAAAGTGAGCAGGGAAAACCAAGCATTTTTGTGCTGAATAATAGATCAAAATTGAATTTGTCTGTCATTAGAGCAAATACCCAAAGGTAAATACTGTTGTTTTGTGTCAGAGGTCTTTGGACTTCGATAAATAAGAGTAAATGCCCCAATGGCAACACATAGTTCTCTGCAGATCATTCATATCACTTGGGAAATTGAATGCAGGCATATCATTTACCTAAGAGAGCTGTGAATTTGGAATGGAAGGACTAAATCATGGACAATGTCTACCAGAAAAAGAGGCTACTCAGAAGAGATGTTATGGAATAGTTAAGGTTTAAATTACAGTGTTTGTATTTGGGACAACTTCACTTGGTAGTGAAATTCTTAGTTGTCAATCTTGTAGATATTTCAGCTCTTCGTGTAACCTATAGAAAATAGCCTTTGTCTAAATGGGTTGGGATCCCCGCAGATGCATGGGGCTGCATTTCAGGGCCATGACTGGTACTCCATGCAGAGAGAGCTTTGGATGCCTTTGGTGGGAAAAGGGCTGAAGAGGATGTGGGGTGTGCTGTGTGAGATGGAGTGTGAGGGGACCCTCTCTCGCTCTCGCCACGGGCACCTCTGGAGAGCAGGACTTGAGCCATTCCCCCAAGGAAGCACTGGTCATTTGCTTGTGGTGGGAATCCTGGTAGCAGGATTATTCAGTGGATTTGTTTTTCCTGACCTTTACCCCTCTGGTGACAACCATTACTCTCCGACTTTTCCTCTCCTATTTGTTGGACTGAACAAGGTTGGTGCTGTTCACATCTGTCAACCAACATTTTCTCCATCCTGATGGTCGTCTGAACAGCAACTGAAACATAAGCCCATATATCTGAGGGAGTAAATGTCTTTTTTTATTTTGAACTAAGGAGATGCAGTGTTTAACCATGCAGGAGTAAGCTGAAGGGTGGCATTTCGAAGGTGCAAGGAAGAGGTATTTTAGGTAGCTTGTATTGTGAACTAGCATGATGTTTTTGGTTGGGAAGAAAGGGAAAAATCCTTTAAAGCCAGGTAGGAACATCACGAGATACACTATTTGAACTGTTAGTTAATGGTAAAATGAAATATTTCCTACCCATGAAAGTACAAATGTATTGAATCAGATTCCAAAGATGATGTAGTATGATAAGAAATGCCAAAAGTGTTAAGCAGAATGCTAACTCCTGTGAGAAAATAAGAAGAGTGCTTCACTAGTGTTGTCATGACATGAGCTAGTCATTATCACTACTTTCAGTGGAAAAGCTCTATTTCCACAGCACTTTTCCACTATATAATTAGGGGAAGGGAGTAAAAACAGTGATGTGAAAAACATCAGGTGGGGGTTTAAAAAAACCAAAGGAATACAGCATCTCAGAAAGGGTTGTGTAAAATCACATGCAGGAAAAATATGAAGTTCGCATACTTAAAAATGATCACTGCCACACAACAGCAGCCATTTTCTTCGTAACATAGACACATCTCAGCTCAGATGCATAAGTCTGAACACAGCATCATCGCACGGAATCACTGTCACTTGGTCACTCTGCTTTTTCTATTCTTCAACACACTCTGCACCTTTCTGCTTCCTGAGCTTTCCTGTCCCTTCCTCTGTCTCCAGCCCAGGGGCAACCCTGTTCACAGCTGTTTCCCCTGCTCCTTCCTCCCCACATCACCAGAACCATGTGCAACTCTTCTCAACATCCTCCTACTCCCAAAATGTCAGGGTTGCCTGTGGTCTGGGAAAATATCAAAACGCAGCACCCCCAAACTCACATGCCAATGGAAACTGACATCTTTCCCATGTGCCTGTTTTCACTCTTGGTACCCAACAATGAAGAGAACACTGTACAAGAATGCTGCTGGTTTTCAAGCAACTGCCCACATTCAATGCAAGTTTTGTTCCTTTATTTGCTGTAAATTAGGATCGAAGGAAGCAGACCACAGTTGGGCAAGCTCCCAGGAAATCAACCTAGTACATTGCCTGCCCATGGTGTAGTTTGGCTGCCTGGTCATCAGTGGAACTGATAGGAAGAAACAGCAGCAATAAATTACACTGTGGATTTTCCTGGGTTTGCTAGTTCATTTGAAATATACTTAAGAATAGAAGGTCATAGCAGATTTGATAATTTCAAAGCTTTTTTTTTTTTTTTTCCAATTCCGCCCAAATATTCTCAAATCAAACCCTGACTTGAAAAATAGCTACTGGTCAAATGATACTTTTGTTACAAGAGTCAGGCAAGTCAGTGAGAATCCTTCAGCCACTACAATCAAGTGTCACTGACTGAAACATCAAGCTAGAAGATATGTGTCCCTTTTATCGTATCCCTGTGAACTCCTCCTAACTTTTTGCCTGGCACATGATAGTTTATCGTGGTAGGGCTGCTTATGTATACTATGTAGTCAACTCCAACTTTAAAGGAAACAGAATGAAATACTTACTACCCACTTGTGCTTTCTCACACACACATAATCTCCTCTGTTGCACACCTACAGGTAATTGTGTTGTTAAAACGTGCATCTTGGGCCTGTAAATCTTGATGGTTTGATTTAGAGAGTCTGCTCATGGGCCTGTTGCCAGGCACTGGTGCAGGAGCTGGTGTAGTGTTTAAGTCCTTGCACAGTTCCCTCAGCCCTGTTCCTCGTACCTTTGGCCCATGTGGAATTTGTGTACATATACAGAAGGAGAAATATTCAAATTCCAGTTATACCAACTCTAAAATTTTAATTTGAAGGAAACAACCTCCTGTATTCAACACATCATCTCTGTTAGCCCATCATGCTATTGGCAGTCTAACACCGAACAGGAATGCATAATCTTCATGATCTCCTTTAATCAAGTCTCAAGAATCCTTGGAGCCACAGGTCTGAACCCAGGAAATCACACTGCTTATTGAGAGGCAAACAAACACACAAGAAGGTCCTGGGGTCTGCACAGCTTTGTGTTCATGTGTGGAAGCCATGCGCTCCAGGGGCATCCATAGAGCTGCAGAAGGCAAAGCAAAGCCATACCTGCTCAACTAGCCACAGTAGGATGGCATGTGCAGAGGCTTTCAAGAGGTGACAAGAGTAATATCATGCACAGGATTTCTCTGCTACTAACACATGCAAATATCTGATGTGCAGAGACATCGCCATCCTCTTCAACAGCTCCTGAGCCACTGTGCATGAGCAACTTGGATAACAGCTCTCACAAACGAGGTGCACTGGCAGCTAAGCACAAGCAACTATCAGCACACCGCTCTGAAGTTGAAGAGTCAGCCTGTCACACATTGAAACTATCTGTAAATCCAGCAGACTTGTTGAAATTACAGTTTATGCTCTTCACATAATTTTGAAATTATTCTTATTCTTTAGCATGCAGAGGAAAATGAAATCACATTTTCCTTAACAATTGCTGTTCCCGCCTCGCTGCATGTCACGGAGTGACCTCGGAAGCACTGACCTTGGATGTCGCTGCAGAGACATTACTTTCCTTACCACTCCCTGGTGCACTCTCCTCGATTGTTGCTGCTCTTGGGGCTTCTGCCTTCTTTCTGCTTGTTTCCAGAGAAACAGGAGTCCCTACTTTCCCCAACCCACTCACCGGCGTTGAGCTTGGACTGCCTGGTTGCCGTGACTGAGACTTATACCAGCTAGGGTAAAACAAGGGATCGATGGTTTCTGCTGTGGCCGGCACTTGAGTGTCAGACTCTGGGGTCTGTTGAGAACCACTTGGTGTCACAACCACATCCTTAATCAGGACAGATAAAGAGAAGAACAAGCAGAGTGCACCATGTTACCTTCCTACTGCAGTCACAGTGTTCTACGTGTCATGCTTGCAAGGCATAGATTTTTCCTAGTATATGATCTGAAAGAATTGCAATCAAAATGTGAAGCAAAACCAACTATCATTTGAATAACACAGACAAGGGAAAGAAAATAAATTACTCAAAAAGTAGAACAGGAGTGTAGAACTAGCTAGGAGGGGGATACTGACTGAGAAAGGAGTGAGAAAGAGGTTCCTTAATTCAGATAAACACTCAATTCAATTCTAAAAACATAAGAAATTTTGCATAAGAACCTCATGAACCTGTCCCAGCCATGAATGACTGGTGTAGGTACCTTCAAAAGTCTTGTTGGGTTTTGTGTTAAGAACAATACCTTTACCAATAAGTCTATTGATATGAGCAGTAAGAAAAAGGGGAATAAAAGGACACTGGAGAGAAACATTTGCCCACCAGCTTTGCCATCAATGCCATAAGCCAAGCACATTTGCTCTTCCAGGAAGGGAAGCAGACAGCTGAACTGCACCTCTTTACCAGCATGAAGCTTTTTGGTGTTCCCACACATATTACTTGCTGTCACCACAGCATTTCTGCTTTGCCTTTCTTACACTAGAAGGCAAAAGCTGAAATACAGGTATCCCTCACACCACAACACCCACATGCCATGTCTGACTCCACACCAAATGCCTAAAGGCAGTTTACAATTGCTAGAGCAGCACGCCGTACCTTCCTCATTTTAACCTCAGAAGTGAGAGAATTCATGTTAGTGGGCAGAATTGCTTATGTCTAGTTCTTGTTTGCATAAAACCCTACATCAGTTAGGGAACATAAGTTTAGTCAAGTCAGTGCAAATCCTTGAAGGACAAATTTCGGTTAAATCAGTAAAAAGTGATTCAAGAGCATCTTCACACAACTGGTGAAAACTCACGCATGTTTTTAGATCAAAGCAAGAATGAATCTATAGTATTTGTTTACCCTTATTTTATGTGGATAGCTTGCTACAATCAAAGATTCTTTATACGTTTTCTTGTTTTCACATTGGCCTCCTCAAATATCTTCACAAGAGCCTTTACCTGCTCAGCAACTTCACTGAGTAAATTGCATAAGAGAAGAATTTGCTAAGTTAATTGTATCTAAGGCAAGGTAAAGTAGCACATGAAGTATAATTTTAATGTAGATATTTTAGAATATGCAGCAATTATGGCCTCATTCTAATCACATTACCTAAGCAAAATTCTCGGCCTAAAATAGTCACACCCTGAAACTGCTTGCTGCTAGGTTGTAAGAGGCAATTTCCTCTCCTGTTTTGTGTATGATATTCCTGCACCCATCTAAACATATCCCTAGGATGACCAGAGCAGAAGGCAGAAAACTCCTTTCACAGAAAACATATTAGAAGTACAATCTAAAAATTGATGGTAGTAAGCTCACTAAATCCAGAGGCAACACCAAATTGTTTTAGTATAAATATTTTAACAACCATCTCATTTACAAGTTAGTCTGAGTTAAATCACAGCAAGCAGAATATTCATTGTAGTGCACTGAACTCCCCAAAGGAACCTCCTTTGTTTGTAACTCACGTATCCCATATAACATATAACATATCCCATATGTTATCTAGCAGACAACTTTGTGCCTATCAAGTGATATATTGAGAGGGCAGGGTAAAGCTGCATATATGTGTACAAGGGCAATAAACAATTTTGCTCTCCAGTGCATCAACTCCCTTAGTCCTGCTCCTGATGTATGGTGCCTACAGGCCACAGGGGAGCATTTTCTTGCTGTGCCAGGCTCACTCAGCATAGCTGCCAGGGAAGCAGAGGCACTTACCTGACCAGTTGGTGCAGCAGGCAGTGGCACTGGAATGGGTTCAGCCATGGGCTCTCCTGCTGCACTCTGCGATTCAGGGTCTTGCTGAGGTGGCTGTATTGCTGTCTCAGCCCCTTCCTGCTCCACATCTTCCTCCTCTTCCTCCTCTCCAGATGGCTCTGTGTGGACTTCATTCAAATCTTCATCATCCTCTGTCTTCTCCTCTTCTTCTTCTCCCTCCTCCTCTGGCCCTGTAAAAAGATAGAGTTGAGTACCACATGAAGATGGCTACAGTCTCTGTGTAATTAAAAAGCCATCTGCAATTGCATTGCAAAGGCTCTGATGATCTGCTGCCTGGCAGAGAAGGCATTGGTGAGGAGCCTGCTCCCACCAGCCTGGACTAGGCACTACCATGGATCTGCCAGCAGGTGCTTTGTGGCAGGGAAGACGCTGAACACACATCCTGGTTAAAATCTTTAGCTGGCCCTTTCCATGGGAAGGAGTATAGAAAGTCCTGTCAATGCAGTTACCCTCGTGAGGCATGTGCAGTTTGGCCCTGCATCTTCTGGGGAAAGATAGCTGGGACGTGGCACAATCTGCCAGAAAAAAAGTTCCTCTTCCAATTCTAGGTATATGTTTGTTTTAAACGTCATTGAAGCCGTCATAAATCTTTACCAGAACAGTGCTTTGCAATATATGACTGGAGGTTTAGGATACCAATACCCCTAAAACCAGACTGTCAGACTTGATCAAACCATTGCTTTTGTGCCATCTGACACATCCTGTGGTCTGCAGTTGTGGCTCTGCTTGTTCCCAGACGAAGCCCTCTAACAATCAGTTTTCTTTTGCATAACCACACTATTCATCCTAGCAAACACTGGATGTTGTTTAGAGTCATCCTAGCTCTTCAGAGAAATAAATTTAGATGGATTCATCAACCCAAGCTTCAAATTATGCACAGGTTAAGGTTCTGTCTGATTATGTAGAAGGAATATAGAGCTGCAAATCAAGTAACGCCCACATAATGGAGAAATGTTTCTGCAGGCAGACTCATTCCTATAAAACAGAGTGCTGCCGCTGCTTCTGTGTCCCATGGCCGCAGAGCACCTCAGTGACTGTAGCAGGAGTTGAAAATGCAGGAGTGAATTACCAGTTGCCAAAGTTCTTGCTAATGCCTTGTCCCCAAGAGACGGGTGTCACATTCCCTGTCACATGGAGGGGGTGTGTGTCCAGAGCACAAGGTCATGATCTTGGCAGATGCATGTGTGTGGCAGGGATGTGGCAGCTGTGGCTGATCACAGGGATGAACTGGGCATGAGGCTGTGACTATGGTTTGTTACTCCCGGGACAAATCCCTGGAGGTTCACGGCTCTGCTCCTCTGCTGCTGACTGGTGCCACAGCTGCTGTCCTGCTGACCCCTGTGCCAAGTACAGGCAGCCCATGGATTCCAAGACCTACAGAGAGGGCATGCAGGGCCCGTTGTAGGGAACAGCCATGAATTCTGAATTTGGTGTTGTGGCAGGGGAGTAGGAGATGGGTGACAGCTGCAGGAGTCAACTGGGCTGACAAAGTTAAATGTAAACGTAGCAGAATCCAGTGCTAGTAAGCAAATCAGAGGTATCCAGATGATGATTAATGCTGGATATTAATAGGACTGATCTGCTTATTTGAACAATGAGACAAAAAGTTAATTTTGTGGTCTCTTCACAAGAGGAGTCAGTAAAGACTACTGACTCAGTAAAGTGTTAAGGGCACATGAACGGTAAGAGTAATGGTGTCAGCAGGTTATGGGTTTTTTTTTTAAACTGTGATGGATTTTTTGTTTTGATTATAATTAATACAAAGTGCTCTGGTTTCATTTTGGGATGGAGAGAAATATCTGATTCAAGGTTTCCTACTCAGTATCATCATGTAAATCACACACAACTGCTATTTGAGAAAGCAGTTTTTTTGAAATAAATTACATACCTCTGTCAAAATCAATTTCTCGTATTATCTTTTCTTCTCTACTGAGGTTCACTGTGAATTGGTTCATATTTTCATATCCATCCTCTATTTTTTCCATTTGAAATCCTTTAGAAGCTTCAGTAATTCTAAAACAGAGAGATTGGTTATTGGCATTTGGGTTTGCAGATAAATTTATAATTTGTAATTCATCATAAAGAACAAGACTCTAAAGTTTAAATACTTACTTTTGTAGCAATGCTTTGGCATTCTGTGAAAACAAAAAGGAAATAACTGATTTCTTAAATGGTTCCACTGTTTTAGAAATGTTATGCATTTAGATCTAATTCTTACACTGTCTGCTTCTAAACGCACTAATACGGATCTCACAAATGACAGCTATGACATCTATGAATGAGAAAATTTGGATGGCAGTTAGACAGCTGAGTAAACCTTTTAGTTTTGGAAGACTTCTTAATTAAAACCTCAATATGATGGGAAATATGAAGAATTGTTAAAAAGAAAAAAAACGGAAATATTTTTCCTCTTCTTTTGTTGTGTGTATGGTAAAAGGAAATTGTTCCATCGCCGTCTTTAGTCACAGTAGCTCTATCTTTGACTATCCACAAGGGCATGGCTTCTGGAGAGACAAAATACTATTTGTCTTAAACGAATATTGTTCTCTTCAAAGGCAATTCTTTGATGAAAATAAGTGAGGGTTGGGTTGGTTTGTTTTGGGGTTTGGGTTTTAAATTTCTTTGTTTGTTTGAAAGTTTTGCTTGTTTTGTTTTGTAGGTAAAACTCTTCCAGGCTTTATTATAGAGGAATTGTAAACTTGCAAGACAAAAATCCTACATCAGTGAATTTAGTGGACAGGCTGCTAACGGTTTCCTACTCATCTCTCCTAAGATGTAAGTAAAATGTAGTAAGAAAAGAGAGGGGGAAAAATAAAGGCATAAAAATGTAACTTAGAACATAAATACTTAATTCTTGAAACATTATTCACTTTGTCAATATGCAAATGAAGCCTATAATTCACAATAATTCATGTACAGATGAACATACTGTCCTGCCATGATATTGGTGGGAAAATAAAGCACAGCTGGAAAATGTTTAAATTCCTGTTTCTTCTTGGGGACCAGAAATTCATTCACAGGATAGCAAATTTTGGTGCAAATAACAAATACCTATGTTCTAGACCTGGATACTTTTCACAAGAAGTCTAGTAATTTGTCTGAGCTGATTCAAATGTTTAAAAAATGAATTTGTATAAATTTTCACTTAAAGATAGCCAAATTCTGAATGGGCCTAAAATTGAGAAATGCTTAAATAGTGTATCAATAAACCCATAATTCTTTCTGTATTTTTATTTATAGACTTCATACCTGCAAAAACACGGCCATTTCTGGTTCTTCCATGAACTGGATTCCTGATTCAACTAGTTTTGACACAGCTTCCAAATGATCTGCATACTTCTTCATCAGGGAGCGGACGTGTTCCAGTTTCTCCTCTTGAGTTCTAGTGATTATTTGTGTCATCTCATTTTTCCTTTCTTCCAGGACAGAATAGAGATAATCAAATTTTTCACACAACTGCTCTTTCTGTCGTCTGCAGCATTCCTGTGAATCATTTGGTTTATGTTAAACATGTTATGTCCTTAAAAGAGTTTCTATTTTTACAGTAACTTGGAGCATTTTCATCAAAGAAATTCCTCTTTCTGAACAGTGCAAAGGATTCTGAATGACCCCAGAGACTTTTATAATTTTCAAAGTCCAAGCTATTGGAACAAAAGTTTAAAAACTGTTCTCAAACTCTGAATTTCAAGCCACTGGAAGCCCCCAAACAGGTTATTGTATAACTTGTCAGTCTGCTAAAAAATGTAAAAGGTATTTATGATGCCTGTAGCGATACATCAAAGTCTGCATAAAAAGCAAAAGCTCCCACCGTATTAGCAGCGGGTTCATTTGCGTGAACAGAATGGTTTTAAAAGGAGCGGTCGTCTCAAATCAGCTCTGGAGAATTTTCTTTTTCTGCAGAGTACCTGGAACAATCCTGGCTGGGCTTGATTTTCACATACACCTCTTTGACTCTATTTAGACCATAGGTGTACATTATATTCCATTTACTGTGCACCGAATAAGGTAGAGGTTCTGCGAAGAAAGTGGTGTGTGACAGAAGCACAAAGAAAAGAAAGAGGCATCAGTTTCCAACCTTCAGTTCTGGCCCTGATTTTCATATCATTTTTTGAGACACTTTTATTGTCCTTCCAACCAGACAACAGTATCTTTCACTGAGTAAGGAGGATGGGTTTGATGACTGCTGCATTGAGCACTCTCTAAAAAGAACAAACTGCACTTGTGAGGGAGGATTTATGGGGAGGAAATGGGAGACAGGTTATGTATAATGTCTGAGGTCTACAAAATAGAAGTACTTGAGTCATCTCTGTGCCCCAGGGCATAACCTTATTGTGGTTATACCTGGTTGTGGATGGTAGTGATTATTTAAATCTCTTTCCTAGGAACTGAGACTGAATCAATTCCTCATCTTTGTCCCTTGAGGCATAATGCTGAGATCCTGGCAGCACAGGATTATTAACAGTCCCACAGTACTTTTGGAAGTGATAAGACTGATTATTCACAGCACTTGGTCGGAGAGAATCCCACTTCTTTCTTGACTTTCAGTCAGAGCTCATTCCTACGAGTGGTGACAGTCTGTTCTGTATCATTCAAGGAAGAAAGACTTTCAAAGATGTACATTTGGCCAAAAATCACTGTCTCCATTGATGGGGGTGGAGGTGGGGAATGGGGGGCAGTGGATACACCTCGTGCTGCATTGACCCAAGTGTCTGCCTCTGCGTCCCAATGAGGGCAGTGAGGCAAAAAGACACTCCTAATTTAAAACTCCTAGAAGGGGGTGCAGGCTTGTCCTACCCTTCTGAAGGTCCTGCCACTTCCCAGAAATTCCTGATTAATGCAGTTATAAGGTGGGGTTAAGGAAGTTTTCAAACAAAGCAAGTCACTGTTCCTGGGTGTCGTTCTATTGTTCTCACCTCAAATAATTTTCTTCTCTTCTTTCATTCTCTCCTGGCTTTCTCCTTGTGAAAATGTCATTCAGATCACTTGTAAAACAACCTTGATTTCAAGACAAGTGTGTGCTATCTTTGTCATTTGACACAGGACCAGTGTTAGAGGAAGAAGAGCAAGTGATAGCAGGGTGCCCTGAGAGATCCTTCCCTATCTCTAAGCTCTAATATAAAATATTTCCTGCCAGTTTACAGAGTTGTGAATCTCAAGAGTGAGAGTACAAAACAGGTTCTTAACTGCAAATGCTGAGTTATTTCTGAAATAGTCTCTTTCTGCATAAAATGTTCACATATGAAGTCTCTGCCTGATGGAATTACCCTAATCAGATTCTGTGTAATCAAAAAGGTTAACAAATACATGGCTTTCCATTCTAAAAAGTTCCCAGCCTTTTTAGTTTTTTTAAAGCAGAAAGAAAGAAGTCCTTGCTATTGAGCATGAGGCTCACTGCTTGTTCCAAAGGATCTGTGTTGATTGGCCTATGTTATTAGCATTTGAAAGAAACACTGTAATTTTTCTTTCATTGTTTGACTCATATTATTTTCAGGGCTAAACACTACTTAATTATTTATTATAGTTTTCCAGTATTTAGCATTTTATATTCCTTTCTCAATTTTCAGTATAATATGTGGATTAGGTCTACCTTTCAATAAGTTAAAAGCTATAGAAGTACTGATCAATTTTTTTTTTTTGTTTTTCTATTTTCTTGCATTTGTGTAGGAGCAACAACTTAATATTGAACTGTAGGGTATTACTTACTCCATCTAAAAGGAAAATTATTTTGTATTTTCTACGAAAGCAGGTATTTATTGTTCTCTGCCAAGTGTTAAGCAGAGAGAAGAGACAATGATGGATTGTAAATGTTACTTCCATGTGTGAATATTTCTCATTTACAGCTGTTGCTTTTCATCTTCAAGGATAAACTGATGTCGATTCAGACAAAGCTCTTGTATGGTAGGAAATGTGATTTGCTTGAAATGTAACACGGAAGTGCCAAGGTAAACTCTGAGATCTATTTTCTCCAATCTTTGACTTTAAAGGTGAAAACCCTGCTAAAACATCTGAAGGTAAAATGGCTGCACTTTCTCCGGGCTTTGACTTTAAAGGTCAGACTTTAAACTGAGTGGATGACTCTGAGGAAGCTAGTTTTAGGCACTGTTTTGTTTCTTAAGGTATTTTTAGCACAATGTTTTCTCCATATTTCGGAGTAGATGTTTGAAACTTTGTTTCTGGTTCAGCTACTTCAATTAAAATGAGTGTAAGCTTTTGCTTTTGTAGTATTCAATTTCTGCAGTTAACTTACTTGAAAGGCTTGTTTCTGTCTGCAAAGTCCTGATTGCAGCCAATTTCATCCTTGTAATGGGAAGGCTTTCAGACTACAAAGTTCTGACTGCCACTGACGTGCTCTCTCATTTACTTGGGCTAATGTTTTATGTTCTTTGAACCCAACTAGGACAGTTTTTGTTCTCCCTTGCTCTGAGGAAGTAGGAGCCTTGAGGAACTATGTACATAGATTGTGTAATCAATTTTTCTTACTAGTTAGAATCTATACATCTTGGATTAACTTTCTTTTCTCTACTGTTTCTCTTTTCTGCTCCAGCTCTGAAGGGTCAATATAATTCTAATTGGGCTGAGAGGGATGCAATCCCTTCACTAGATGCTTCATCAAACTCTGATCACAAAATCAATTCATATGAGCTCCTTTCAGCCTATTGCTCTGTGATGCTCAAATTGGTCAAAGTTGATATTTATATTTGCTTTGCTGATGCAAAACTCTCAGAGGAAATGAGAGCCAATTCTGCTATTGAATGACACAAAACTAATTCCAGGTCTTTTAGACTGAGGGCTTTACTAGAAAATCCAGTGAGAACCGAGACTCTTCCCTCCCATGAACAATAAAACAGGACTCCTTAAAGGACAATGTAAGTATATTAAAACACTACTTCTGCACAGAAGGCAAAGCAACCAAATATAGAGCTCAGACATACCTGTGAGCCATGCTGTGCCTACTCTGTGGCACAGACTAAGGCTCTGTTCACAGGACCACTTAGGCTTCAGAATAATACTGGTCTTTTACAGCTCTAGAACCGGATCTTAGATGGCAAATGAGCTGGGAGTTGATGGTATTTTACTGGATCTGCTTTTAAATTCAGTGATATTCTATTCCATTAAGAATGTTGAGCAAGATGTGCTGTTATCAATTATCCTTATTCTTTATCCTCCACCACATGGCCAAGGTCAGAGGTGCCGAGCAGGATTTACCCTTCGGTTGAGGTAGTACATCTTGAAAATGTACAAAGCCACAAGTAATGGTTTAGTGAAATGATGTGGGAATGTATTTGGATCAAGTGAGGACTGTTAGAGAATGGTCATTACCAGAAGTTTAAAAGATGGGACTTCACACTGAAATAGCTGCTTTTAAAGAGGTGGTACCTACCTCAACTGTCTTGCAGGTCTCCTCCAGTTGCGTGACTATCCCTTGCACTCTGTCATTGCTTCCCACCAGGACTGCGATGCCATCACTCAGCTCAGACTAGGCAGTAGGAGAAGAGCAAGCAGGAGAGTGTTAGACACTGTCTCACTTCAGGGTGGCACATCTAACAGTGGGGAGCAGGAGATAAATAAGCCGTACAAGGGTATTAGCTTGTCTTTCCACCAGAACGGAGGAAAAGTGGAGCTCTATGTGTCCACAAGATACCCGCCACTACTTTGACATTTGTTTCCTCTCCCAACACGCTATGAAAACACTGACATTTAGGAACTTCTAGTGGAGAAGAAACTGCAGTTTTGAAACTTTTAATGGAGAAAAAAAATGGAAAGGAGGAAGCACTTTGTTCTAGGAAAATCTTC
Organism: Grallaria varia; assembly: GCA_013396735.1. Classification (NCBI taxonomy): domain Eukaryota; kingdom Metazoa; phylum Chordata; class Aves; order Passeriformes; family Formicariidae; genus Grallaria; species Grallaria varia. Next base: position 319,620 of record VWZG01009712.1, read on the forward strand.
TAGACACTTTCGTTTGAAGAGCTGTTTCAACAGACCGAAAGTACTTCATTTGGGTTTGTTGAGAGAAAAGACTTTGTCTCTGGGGAGTTGTTTTTTTCTCTGTGTGGGTCTAGTCACACCACTGTGGTATTTCCTTGAGGACTGTAGCCCTTGGCCTTGGAGAGGAGAGGAGGTGGCCCATGGACCTGGAGGGACCAAGGTGTTACTGAGTCCCTGGCATATGGGAAATGGGTTTGGGGCTTTAGTGAGAGGGGAAGGGAGAAAAGGAGGAGAAGAAGGTGTAGGCTGAGCCACTGGCACAAGGGAAATGAGTGGAGGAAGGAAATGACAGGAGTGAGGGGATGAAGAGGACAGTGAGGTCTCCTTAGGAGAGACAGAGACACCTAGAGTCTCTAGGGAACTTGGGGAAGATTCTGGAGAGGGCAAGGGGCCCTTGGCACACCACTGTAGTAACAGAGACAACCATGTATGTGGCCTCCACAGCTTTGTAAAGGATCCTTTGAAGGACATAGCCTGCAGCCTCCAACTTGCACCTCCCATCCTGGGCATGACAGCCCCTTTTCACAGGCACTCTGGGAAGGAAACCACAGCTTGTAAATCTCCATGCAAAAGGAGTGACAGGGGGCATGGATTCAGTCCAAGAAATTTCTCCTTCTCCCACCTTTTTTGATTGAAAAGGATGTTTGTAACTTCTTTACCTAAACCTACTTCTCATTTGTAGTTTCCACGCACAAGCATCTGTGTGACAAAGTTGGAGGCTGGGATTGCAAACTTGGCCTGTCTGATTGCTTGCCCCACTGGGGCCCTCCAGAAAAATGAGCTGTTTATCTCAGGAGGATAACCCAGTGAGTCAGGTTTTAAATTAATACTGTATTAAAAATAAACAAGGCTTTTACTGGTGACAGCAAGGGCAGAGGATATTAGGTACATCCTGTGCTGCCTACTATTGAATATTCCTGCATTCACTTGCAGGAAGAGGTTTTTCACTTAACTTTTCTTAAAAATGGGATGCTTAAATGTAAAAGTGCCTAATAGAAAACTGCTTGATTTGAAATGGTCTGTTCTCTTTTCAGTTCATGTGTCAGGAATCCCATTTGTTTGTCTAATCTCAAAGCACTGAAAAAAAAGTGTTAGGAACATTGAAAGGGAGATCCTCAGCTTCACATCAAATTGCTCTCTAAAACGTCTGCTTGTTATAATTAAAATAATTGGGACAATGTGATATCTTTCTGTGTAATCTCTCATAAATTTATCTTTGTGTATTTCTAAGCAGTTCCTACAAAATTAGAAGATAAGAGCCTTTCACTCACACACCGGTGTGCCAAAGGCACCACCAGAGCCTTTTGGAAACTTGTAGGAAGCCCATGGGAATCTCTTCTGCGAATGGTCCTGTCAGTTTCCAGGAGGACTACGAGATACACAAAGGTATTTACCTTCTGCTGCTGGTAAACATTTGTGAGAGGAGCAACTTGACAGTCTTTGTGGGCACCAAAGACTTTGCACAAGGAGCAGGTGGGCATTTCACAGTTCAAACAGTAGATATTAATTCTCTCATCTTCGTGCTCTTCACACATTGGCTGGTCACACTTCCTTTCAGGTCTGCAAAAGAAAACAAATTAAAACAAACTTGGTGCTTATGAGTTTCTGATGACAACACTTATAGTATTAGCATGAAATACGGTACATTGGAAGAACAGCATCCAAGTCTGAGTTGAGCAGGAGCAACGACTGAAACCTGTTCCGTGAGATGACTAAATAGACAGCTTAATGTCCTGACCCCAGAGGATGTGATGACAATTTAGCAACATCACTTCATATGGGAATTCACATATGAACGAGGAATGAGACTCGGAGTGTGACAAAACCCTTGCTCATATTTAAAAATTTAAATAACCTCACTAAGCCTGATCTCAGACTACTCATGTTTTTTAATTAGCATGTTATCTAACATCTGTCTGAAATATGAAACATATGTAATTTCTTTCTGGTTCATCATGCAGAATGTTGGGCCTTAATGCAGCAAAGCTTTTATGAAGGGGGCTTATTTAAAGCAAGAGTTGCAGATACTGATGAACCTTTAGGCCCTCACCTTGGCCTGGGATCCCAGAGCAGCTGGGGGTGGGGGGTCAGAGGCCCCGCCCAGGGGGCTGGGCCAGGGAGATCAGAGCAGATAAAGAGGCGGCACCAGGTCTCCATCAGGCCCTGGTGTGCTCTCCTGAAGCCATCAACATGTGACCTTCTGTGTGGTAACTATGTTCTTTCTCCCCCCTTTTTCTCTCTTTATTCTTTCTCCTCTTAATCTCTCTTTCTTTATTCTTTTCTTCCTCTCGTGGGTAACTTGAACACTCATTTTCTGAAGTGGTTTGGGGTTGGTGTTTGTTGGTTGTAACAAAAGTTCCTCAATATAGCAATGCTTGCTAGTCCTGGTAATCTGCTGTAATGCTTTTATGAAGTTCTATGTTTATCTCTGTAAAACTCTTTTTGCCAAAATGCCTATTTTCTCACCAAATTAAAAGAAATATCTTAGAGAATAATCTGTGGTTTTTTCTCCAGACGTGAATTCAAGGTATCAAAGAACCAATGGCTTTACAGGGCTTCATGTGAGCGAGATCTCTTGAAGCCTAAAATTAAAATGTAACACCCAGTCAAACTTAGGCCATGGGGACCGGAGTGTTAACAGTCACCCAAATTAAGTTTGTGGCACATGTTTAGCTCACACAATGTCAAACATTTAATAGTAGGTTACTCTACTGTACCCATCACAGAGGGCATAGGTTACACAAGGAATGTTCTTCCCCTCTGCTAAGGCAGGAACTGTCACCGCATTATAGCTCACTCCTGATCTTCTCTTCACCAAAACCATTTTGCTGTATACACACAAGTCTACACAACCTGCTGTTTTAGGAACTAATTTAATTGCAACTTCCTTCAAATGAACCACTTAGCTGATGTTCCCAGTGCAAGTGAGCGCTCTGGTCCGGTGCACGTGGGCAGGGTGGTGCTTTTCCGAGCCCAGGCTTCATGTTTAACTCCTGTGCACTGTGGTAAGCACATGAGTGTGTGGTGATGTGGCACCAGAAGACAAGGTCAGCAGACTGATGGAGAGGGTGTGCCCAGGTGTTCAAGCTTCCAAAAGCCACCCCTTCTACTGTGGCAACATTAAATATTTCCAGCATAAACCATTATCCCCTTCTGCTACTGTTTGGAAGGGAAACTATGACCTGTAGCAAGTGGAGTAATGGCATTGTATAAATGTGTCTTTTCATCATTAGATGGAAAATATTTTCCTAAATTATAGAAGTTAATGGAATTACATGGGAACATTTTTAAAAGCCATTCTACGGAGCTCTGTAGCAAGAAGGCAACCAGTCTTTCTATTAAAGCTTAAAAATGTATGGAAAAAAATCATTATTCTGTATTATATTGCAGTAAAATTTTTCCATACAGTTGGTAGATTGGATACAGCATTTATTTTTTAACAACAAAGTACAGATTTTTCTCTTCTGAAGGGAAGGGAATGTGATCAGTTAGATGCATACTTAAAAAATCAAGCAAGAAAGATAATGTCTCACACATTCTTTTTTTTTTTTTTTTTTTTTTTTTTATTACAAGGGGGCCCTAGGGGTTAAAAAGGTTATTA
>VWZG01009712.1:323278-410915 GCA_013396735.1 Grallaria varia
TGTAATTCAAGAGGGCCCTAAGGGATTAAAAGGGTTCATGAGGAAAATCTGTAATCTGAAGTATAACATGATATACCAGAATAAAACAAGATGAACACTTCTGAAGGAAGCCTGTATTATTTGGGTCAGATTTCCAGCACTCATTAACATAAGGTGCTTTGTCAAATCCATCCAGCATCATTTCAATGCTAGTCAGAAGAGGTGTGTCTCCATAAAAAATGCTTTACATTGTTTGCAGATGACTGCAAACAGCCCCTAAAACATTCATGTTATAGTGCACCAGGGGGAGGGCCCACATGTGAGAGCAATATAATGAATTTCAAAGGGATTAATTAGGCCTGAAATAGTGGCTCTTCCTGCAAATATTTACAAGACCAGAGCCAGAAATGACTAGAATTTTATTGGACACTGGAGTTGTGCCAGTTGCATGAAAGACACGTTGCACAGAGCAAAAAGGTAATGGTGTCAAGCAAGTGCAGCCAGAAGCAGCCAACCTTCAAAGGTGCCGCAAAGAGCTGGAAGAAACCTGGCAGAACTCCCTGAACTAGTGGGGTTCTGAAGACAGTGTCAGAAGACTAGGAATAAACAGTGTTACAATCTCCTTCCTATGCTGCGCAAAAGGAAAGGATTTTAGCACCACATCCTTCACTGACTTCAGAGGGGATCCTCTAGGTCTGTGTTGGTGTAGCAAAGGCCAAAACACAACCTCGAAGTTCAAAATGGAGATAGCTTCCGAAAGAGGAGATTAAAAAGTAGCTGGTAGGAAAATGAGTGGATGGATTTAGTAAGAGACAGGGTTCACCACAGCTGTGCTTGTGACCAAAGAAATGGCAGGTTGCTGAAGTATCCTGATAGCTTTGTGGTTTCACTCTTGGACTCTGTTCTTTGAGCTTGTATGTCTGTGTTTGACTGCTACAGGCTTAATCTTTCCCATTAAAACTGGGTTTGGACCTTAATGTGCGGAGTGTTTTGTGTGTTTTGTGGAGAGGAGGATTCTTGGGTAAGTAATTGCTGGTAAGGCCACACCTGGAGTGCTGACTGTGTCCAGTTCTAAACTCCCCAATACATGAGAGACCTTGACATAGCAGAGAGAGTCCAGCAAAGGGCCCAGAAGATGATCAAGGGTCGACAGCAGCTCTCCTGTGAGGAAAGGCGGAGAGAGCTGAAACTCTCAAACTGGATAAGAGAAGGTTAAGGGGAATCCTAACAAAGACTTGATTTTATCAATACCTTTGGGTATCTAAATACCTGAATGGAGGGTCTAAGGAGAAGAGAGTCATGCTCGTTTTGAAATTTGCCAGTGCCAGGCCCAGAGGCACAAACCAAAACACAGATTGAAACTGTTCCCTCTCAACATCAGGAAACACTTTCACTGTGAGAGCGACTGAGCACTGACATAGGTTGCCCAGGGAGATTGTGGAGTTTGCATCCTTGGAGATACTCAGAAGCCATCTGGACATGGTCCTGGGCAATCAGCTGTAGGTGGTCCAGCTTGAGCAAGGGGTGTTTGGACCAGATGACCTCCAGAGAGAGGCCCTTTCCAATCTCAGCCATTCTGTGACTCTGTGATTCAGTGGGGAAATGCAAAATTGCTGGGCACATAAAGAAGCACATTTTAATTAAGAACATAGTAAGACCTTAGGAAAACTGTTGTTTAGTTAGAAGGCATGTTTTCCTCAGGATTTTTTCAAATCCAGAAAGGTCCCTACTGAAATCTTGAATCCAACTTTGATAGTGTTGTTACTGAGGATCCTAAGATAGCTGTAGCCCTTCCTGTACCATGACATCACCTACGGTGTTTGCACCTGGTCAGAGGATGGACAGAATCTGCATGATTGTATGAGGCACACCATGTGAAGTCATTAGTTATTAAACTGCATTTGCCTTAGTATCAATCTTGGGCATACAGCACCAATGACTGCTCTCCGCTGACTTCATACTGCTTACCATGACCCTTTGAGTCTGGTAGCAAACCCAGTTTCCACTGTCCAGTTCACATTCCATTGTCCACCCTAGACCTTATTTCAACAGTTTGTCAATAAAGATGACACAGGAGACAGTGTCTAAAGTCTAGATAAACAACATCCTCTTGTGCATGGAGTTAGTCCTCTCACTATAAAAGGCTATCAGGTTGGTCAGGCTGATTTCCTCTTTATAGGTCCATACTGACTGTTTCTAATCACCTTCTTGTCTTGCATATATTTGAAAATGGTTTCTAGGCAGATTTGCTTGAAATAGTTTCTAAGGACCACTGTGAAGGTGGGTGGCCTGTAGTTCCCCAGATTCTAGTCCTTGCATGCCTTGAAGATTGGAGGAACATTAGTTTTCTTCCAGTCTTGTCCAGCCCACTATTCCAATTACCATAGCCTTTCAAAGATTATTGAGTGACTGTGAAATTACATCAGTCAGCTCCCTCACTACTTATGGATGCCTTCCATGAGGACATCCAATTTTTTTTAATATTTCCTAACCTAGTCCCCCTCCACCAAAGGTAAATCTTCCTTGCTCTAAACTTTCCCACTGGTCTCAGGGTCTTGGGATTCCTGAAGACTGAACTTATTAGCAAAGTCTGAGGTGAAGGTGGCATTGAGCACCTTGGCATTTCCTATTTCCTTTGTTACATGAGCCCCTCCTCCACGTAGCAGTGCACTCTCTCTCCCTATTCTTCCTTCAGCTGCTGATGTACCTGTAGAAGCTCTCATTAGCCTTTATGTCCCTAGTCAGATGCAGTTCCAGGTAGGCTTTGGCTTTTTTAACTTTATCTGTACATGTTTGGACAGTGTCTCAAAATCTTCCTGAATCACCTCACCACTTTAGTTTTGCTTAGTTTTTAATTTTCTTTGTTTCTTTTTTAATGTTTTAATTTTATCAGGAGCTCCCTGTTAGTCAAGGCAGATACCCTGTCACTTTTACTTGAGCCCCTGTATGGGGAGCTAGACCATTTTTGACCTTGAAGAAGGTGTCTTTCAAAATCAACCACAATGATGGACTCTCTCAAAAGCAGTGAAAAGCCCACTAATACTCTGGGTATAAATGGGACTTGAAAAATGAGAAGACTATAGATATTCATATGGACATAAGGATTCCTGTAGCTCCGTTACAGTACTACCATGAATGCCTGGCCCAAGAAAACTATTAGTGCATGTGAGCTTGGGGTTTTGTGTCTGTGGGGAGTTGGAGAGATCATCTCTTTCAGTGCACAGCCTGCTGGGCTCCTCTTGCAGCTCCCTCACTTGGTGACCTGTGGTCATGGAGCTCAGTTCCCTGGCCCAGCCTATCTGAGATCCCCAGACACCCCTGCAGCCTGTCCTGGAGAGCTACATCTTCCCTTGCGAGCTCAGACTAAGACCTTCGAGGCATCAGGGACAGCTGCTTCTGGTGCTTCTGGCTACCCATCCCTTCAGCAGGTCACCACCACCATCACAGAGCCCATGCAGGCTGCCCTCAGGACAGCGCCTGCTCCCTGCTGCACACACTGGGGCTGCATGGACAGCCTGTACCTTGTACTGTCTCTGGAAGGTGCAAGGCAGAAAAAGTGCTTGACCCTCCCTGATCAGGATTCAGCTGGTAGCAAAGCCCAAAGCACCTTTTGATCTGGAACAGCCGGCCAAGTTCATTAGAGGTGGCCAGATCTTACAAAATGTCAGTGTCCTGTTGCTATTCTTTCTTGATGGCAGAAGGCATCCTGATATTCCTCAGATAGTTCAAGGTATTAGTGGCCTGCAGACTTTCAAAAATTGGTTTAATTTTTAGCCAACTCCATTTCCACTGGGTTCAGTCCTGTTCCGCCCTTTAAAGCTTTGTAGGAGCCACCTCCTGCTTGAAGATTTCTTTCTTTTGTTGCTAATACATTCTAAATTGGGCGATAGGCTATGCTGCCATCAGCTGGAATTTGATGAGCAATGGGATAAAAGACCATATGATGTGATATTTAGTAATAGGAGGGGCTGCATGTGATGGCTCAGGCAGACCCTCCCAACCCCATAGCCCAGTGCTTGCCCCAGCTTTTATTTACAAAAAACCCCAATCTGTGAATTCAAATAGAAATTCCAGTTGCAAAAAAAACTCTGAACAAAGAAACAAAAAAAAACCGAAACAAAAAACCTTTTAAAATAAGCTATTTTTGAGTAAGCAGGAGAAAAAGCTTGTTACCTAGATGAATTCCCCTCACTCTCCTAAGTTCATGTAAAATGCAGCTAGGTGACAGCATCATTCTGGGACATGTAGTTGTACTGAATTATACCCACAGGAGGACTTGAGGGGAAGAGGTTCCTGTCTGTAAATCAGAGGTGCTCCCAGTCTGAAGGGTTGTCTTTGGAAAAAACATGGAGGCAAAGATCGCATCTCATCCATCCTCCTACGTACCTCTGCCAGACCCCAGTTATCAGTATGGAAGAGACTGGTATAAAAGGGAGAAGTGGAGAAGATTTGATTTCCCTTGACTTTTTGGTTTCAGTGGGACAGCGCAGGGTAAAGTCATGGCAGATCTTGCTCACACTCAAGGGAGTCCGAGGAATGTCAGGCAGAGGGAGATAAGCAGCTGAGGCCCACAAAGGGCCAAATAGTTTAGATAATGCTGCTATGCATTGCTGCTGCTACGTAACCCTGACAACAACTTTCATTCTAAGGACATACATGAAGGTTAGATAAGCACCTTAACAGATTAAAGAAATGAACCATTTGGACAAATATATAAGCAAATATGTCTTCATATTTTTTCTATTCTCCTCTTTTATTTATCAGGTGTTTTACTTCTGTGAAATTTTAAGCAAATCTACTAAATGTATTCTTACATTTCTGTTTTACTGGATTTTGTTCCAATTGCTCATGAGCTACATGGGGAAAAGTAGCTGTATTTCTTTTTTTTTTTTTTTAAGTTAAATACAACTGTGAGCTGAAAAAGAAAAAGCAAAACCAAGGAAGACATGAGGACACACATATCTAGCTTATTTGGTGAAAGCAAAGTCCACCATCATAGCCTTGCTGATTAATTTCCACTGAGATTTTCCTGACTAAAATAATATTTGGGTATCAATGACACACACAGGGGCAGATGACCTTCATTCGGCACTGGGCGAAAAGGGCAGCAGAAAGAACAATTTTAAGCCAGCTTCGTGCTCTCCAGCGCTTTAGAGCTCCAACCTATGCCCAGCTACAATAGTCCTCAGAGGGATTCAAATAACCAATAGCCAAAGCCACTGTCAGGCTCCAAAATGTGCTCTGCTGGTGACTGTCCTCCTCTGCCCCCTTTAGGCACTGGAAGGCTGTTCTAAAGTGTCCATGGAACCTTCTCTTCTCCAGGTTGAACAACCTCAACTCTCTCAACCTGTGTTCAGAGGAGAAATGCTACAGCGCTCTGATCATCTTTGGGTCCTTCCTCTCTGAACTTACTCCAGCAGGCCCATGTCTCTCTCTCAGGACCCCAGAACAGGATGCAATACTCCAGGTGGAGTCTCGTAAGAACAGAGTAGAGAGAGACAATCATCTCCCTCCTACCTTCCGCCCAGTAAGTTCTCCACAGTGGTGTCATGCATCCAACCCATCCAAGGAAGAGAGATGAGAAAACATTTTTCTATTGTTGGATTCATTACACATCAAATGCAGGAAATTACAGTCCAGGAGTAGTCTTACTTTTCAGGATTAACCTATTACTCTGTCTTGACTCCTCTGAACAGCCACACAGCTCTGATATGTATTATTTCTGGCTACTCCTTCTCCTTTGTGGACTCCTAAATAAGACTTGATTTCATGAGTTTGCATCCCAAGCTGACAGGAATGGAGATTTTTTTATTACTGAGTTTTGATTTGACATTATGATGCAGGGTACCTTCTGTGTGAATTTCAGTTTTCTTCTTGTTTGCACTGTCTGTCCCTCAGGATTTTCTAACAAGATTTGAAATTCTTTTCCTTCTTTAGCATGAGGACACACAGGTTAAAGACAAATAAGAATTGTCTGAACTGTTTTTGCAATAAGTTATAGAACCAAGCTACTTTCCCCTTATTTATGTGAGTAGCTGCGCTGACCTCAAGAGCTTTGCTTGCACTGGTAAGTGTTGCTCATGTGAACAAGCTCCATCTTCTGCTGCAAAGGAAGCCCAGGGAAACTCAACATCGATTTGAATACAGTTCTCTGTACTCTGTGAGAACTGACTAAATTGCACTAAAAGCAGACAGGCTGGCATGGCAGCGTGATCCCTTTCTACATTTCCAAGAGAGAAAACAACTAAATCAACCTCATGTGTGCGAAATAGAAAGACCAAAGATCAGTCCCCTGAGCCCTGCCTGCTTTTGTGTCAAACCCCCTCTGAAGGACACACATTCCCTCCTTACCTTGTGGACTCCTGCTTGTAGATGTCGATGATGTTCTCTACCAGCAGGTTCCTCTGCAGCCCGTAGACACCGTGTCGGTCCAGGACCACCTCGTGCCTGCAGGAGGGACAGCGGAAGCGTCCTCCAGATGCCACAGTTGTACCTCCCCTGGTTGGCAGGTAGGGGTTGGAGGCCTGTTCTTGCCAAGTAGCATAAGGAGAGTAGGGTAAGGCCATGAAAAACCATGAAAACCTCTTCCAAAAGCTTCAAATGGTAGGAAACCATTTGTCACTATGCCAAATAAGAGAGTAGCTCTGACGCATCACCCCTTGGGTATGCTTTGGGAAAGCACCTGGTGACTACTGGTGAGGAGCCAGTCCATCAGCTCATGTCCCCACAGTGAACAGGTGACACTTTCACCCTCTGTGAGCTCAGCCCTGGCCCCTGGGAATATCAGCTTTGGCTTTAAATCACTACCCCCACTTTGTCTCACCAACTGTTAAAATCAATCAAACAAAACTTGTAAAAAACCTGCTTTCCCATTCATTCCAGCCAGTGCTGCTTGGGAAGCAGAGCTCTCTGTGGGAAGAAACCTACCTGGAAGATGTCACTGGCGCATTTCCGACAGAGGTTATGCTGGCAGGGCAGGATGACCACCGGCTTGGTGAACATCTCCAAGCAGATGGGGCAGATCAGCTGTTTCTCCAGGTTATCCATAGTTTGCTGCTCTTTGGAGAAGGACTTGTAGCTCAGGGAGGTGCTCATCCCTAGCTTTTCCAGGGGCATAAGCTCAGGACCACGGCCTTGTGGAGAGGTTTCTGGGTTAATTTTCCTTGAAATAAATCCGAGGCTGTGCTGGGATCAGAGACTCTCTGGGTTTCTCTGACTGGAGGACATTGTTTAAGCAAGGGGCGGAGGGAGCCGGGGCTGTTTTTAGCAGCGCTGCGTCACAAGATGCTGTCCTGCCGTGCCCATATATGCGCGTGAGAGGAGGACAGGCTGGGACAGGTGACGGCTGCCGGGGGAAGGGGGGGAGGCTGGAGAGGCCCTGGCTCTCCTCACTCACACATGGTGGCCTTCACCCCTTGAGGAGGAGGGGGAGCAGTAAGCAAAGGCAATCCACTCCCTTCCCTTATCTTTGTTGGGCAATGGAGAGCGAAGGACTGCCCCAGCCAAATGCTGAAGCCTAATAAATGCTCTGATCAAGCAGCCATGGCCATGAGATGCAGGATGTAATTTGGCAGGCTCCAGGATCTTACCTTTTCTAGGTGTGAAGCACATGTCATTACTGGAGAAGACAGTAGGAGCAATGGCTGCTCTGGAGCTTGGACACTTCAGGGTGTAAACATCTCACCACCTTGAAAACTAGATTTTAAAAAAAAAATCTGCCTATAACTGTGCCCAAGTTTCTTCTGGTAAAATTTTGGTTTTAGGAACTGTAACACAAGAATCTAACATGACTATTCATACCATTAACTCCTTGGCAGCTTAAATATGCATGAAAAACATTATTTGAATTTCCTGATGAGAAAGAAACAGAAGAAATACAGTGTGAAAAGCTTTCATTTGTGCTGCTAGAGAATAGGTACTAATTGTATATGCTCTCTCTCTGCATAGTTTAATTAAAATATATTTTAGTTTTGGGCACTGCTGTGTTTATATCTGTTTATTAGACACTGATATCCCTCTCAGTTTGGCACTTATTCCAGAGTTATTTTTAAAATGACAATTTCCCAGATAATTTGTGACATGTGATGCCTGATCTTAAGGGAAAGCCATCTGTGCTTCTACTTGCCAATAATTTATCACACAACTGTACAAGCAACAAATATCTTATCCTCAAATTTAAGCCAAAGTCCCTGTATTACTGTATAAAATCATTTTGCCTGTGTACTGTACATGTAATTGGAATATTGTCTTCTCTTTTAATCAATAACTACAATACTTTCTCTGTTAAGTGTCTTGTAGAAACCTCCAAAGTTTATTCTGCCTCTTGCTTGTGTAGGGCTTGCGTCTGAAATATGCAACAGAGCAGCTGAGTGAGTCCCCTATGCATCCAAGGCCAGACCCTAATTCCAAAAGAGGGCCCTGTGTCTGCATGCAACACCAGTCTGGAAATTGTGCGCTTGAGGAAAATATAAAAGTGAAGGCTTCCATGGATTTCTGCATGAAAATGAACACTATTCTCTGCATTCAATGGAAATGAATCACATTAAATTAAATGTATTATTGGCTATTTTATTTTCAATATCTCACATGATTCTTAAATGTTTGGGTGAGCTTCTGTACTCATTTGCAGCCCACCAAGCTGGAAATTCCCCAATGTAAACTTACATGCATGTTTGTCAGCAGTCCCATAAACACAAACAGATTTTTCTGAAGTCTTGCCTTCCTGGGAAATTAGTGATAGTTTAGTTAAACCCATTTTAAATTACACTTTTGCCTCAACTGCCTGGTGCAGACAAGATTCCAGAGTCGAGTGGGAGAAGCTGCTCCAGCAGCTGAGCCACAGACAGCTGGGGCTTTGGCAGGGCTGGCAGGGAACCTTCCCTGGCAGCAGCAAGAAGATATGTCTATTCTTTCCCTCCGCTCCCTGGCTGGGTCAGAGGTGACTTTTGCATCTGGAGGAATTTGAACGCCTCATTCTTGCCCTCCTAACTTTGAGTCAGCTCCCCTTGCTCATCAAAACCTACTTCAGTAGGGAGCTTTGAATTAGGTGAGGAAAGCTGTCCTCACTTGGTGGGGCAGGCACTTCCACCTGCACAGGCAGAAGCGAAGAAATTCTGGGGGAAAAGCTGAAGGCTAAAAACGTCAGTGCACAGAAACACCTGCACATGGTGATGTAGGGAAGGGGGTGTTCGCAGCATGGAAAAAAAGCAGGAGGATCATGCCACTGTGTTGGTCCTTTGGACAATGAACTGAAGCACCCTCAGGGTGTAACGTGCCTCGGGGATGTGATTCTGGTGAATTTATCCCTACTCATGGTAAACCATAGAAGCCTTCTGTTAACAGGCTGAGCAGGACACTTGATGCACCGGCAGAGGACATCTGATGGCAAAGAGGTGAGGCACGGTCTGCTGCTGGTTTTCCCCTTTCTGTGTGTGGAAGCATGCTGACATGGGACAGGTAATACACAGAACAATCACAAAAAGGAGTCAACAGAAAAAAGATAAAACCACCTTCTGCAACCAGGTCCAAGCTGAAATATTTAATGGCAGAAATATGTAGTTCAGATGCATGATAAGTTAGTACTGGGTTTTTTTTCACAGTATTATGAGCCACAGCAGTGAATGTTAGGTAAAGAAATGTGGAGGCTTGACCACACTTGCAAAGGCTGGATGTGAAAACCACACGTTGTGTGACCACTCTGCAACAAGGACAAAGAGAATAGCAAAGTCCAAGAGCCCACCAAGGCATGGGAAGGTCCTGCAATAGGTTTTTATCAGAGATTACTTAGGATGGGCTTCGAAGGACTTGTACTGAGAAAGAGCCTGGCACCCTGCTGTCTCTCCTTGGCAGACCTGGTCCCCCTTTTCTCCTCTCCTTCCACACCTGCAAGGGAAGACCACCAGCATGCACAGCAGTCCACCTCCAACAAGTCATGAAGCCAAGCCATTGGTGAGAAAACCTGCTTTAACCCCATACCTGGACAGAAACTCTGGATGTCTACCAGCCATAACCAAAAAGAAAATATCTTTTTTTTTTTTTTTTTTTTTTTTTTGCAGTATTGCTTGCCCAGGAATGTTACCTGGTTTCGTTAACACAACCAGAATGCCAGTTCCTAAAGATATGTTTGCTTTTACAGACATTGCTTCTAAGTCCTCTGGTTTGCAGCTGATTAACAGCTTGCAGCCTGTGGACTGATGGCCTGGAGAACCTGGAAGGCCAGCTGCAAAGCAGTGAGTTTAGGAGTGGGATTTGGAGGAGGAAGGAGATGTCCAGGTTCAGGTTTCAGTGACATCTCTGGGTTTTGCATTCACAGAATTACCCTCTGCAGCCTCTCATCTTGTACCAGTTCTGTGAAGCCCTTGTGTGTTACTCAGAAAATCATCCCTGTGGCTCTTCTTGCATGGGAAACAAAAAGGAAAAGGGTATTTTTGCCAGAGGATGCTGGCAAAAAATAATCCCATGTGACTTGCTTCCCCACCAAGCCTGGTAGAGATAAAGCTGCTCTGCAAGCAGCAGGCTCCTTGCCCAGACATCCTATCCAGGGCATGGTGGGTGCTGAGAAGCATCCCAGTCCATGGGGTGATGGTGCCCTGGCTTGCTGCCACCCCACCTCCCACCTGTCCTTGGGGATGAGTGAGCACCCCTTCCACCCAGCCCTGGGGGTGGGGAACTCTACACTGGCAGCTGCCTAAAGCAGATGGCAGCTGCCCATCATCCCTTGGACAGGGATCAACACCCACTCCTACCCTGCTGCCTCCAGCAACTCCCTGCAGTCCTGAGTCTGGTGGGGATCACCTGCAGGCTTTCCACAACAGCACAGCTGCTGAAAGAAGACAGGCCTGGTGGGTGCCCTTGTGGGGCCTGAGTGGGAAGCAGCCACTGCCACTCCAAGAGGGGACAATGAGAACCACCTGCCCATCTCCCCCCACCGGCTTTGCCCTGCCTCACTCACCTCCAGTGAGGTGTCCTGGCTGCCCAATCAATACAATATCCTAACAAAAAATGAGGTTGCTGTCTCCAGTTCTGTCCACCTGAATGTGAGACTTAGAGCAAAATGACAATGCAGCCTTTCCCTCTTCCCATACTGCTAACTCTGCTTGTTGTTCTGGCTGGAAGGATTTTCATTTTTAGCCAAGCATGCCTCGGGGGAAGTTAGAGGAAGCTCTCCATCCATCTTACCTTTTTTATGTGCCCATTTACCCCGCTGCAAGCAGTCCCTCAGGAGCAGGTAGAGCACCAGCATTCCCACCTACAATCCAGTATGTTGCAGAGACTCAAATTTCACTTACATTGGCAATAACATACTAAGCCAATGAGCCAGCTATTAGATGAAGCCCTTCTACCTATACAAGTGCAAACTGCAAAAGGTATTTTGCATTTCACAATTTTATCGTGATCAATATACACTCC
Source organism: Grallaria varia (assembly GCA_013396735.1). Classification (NCBI taxonomy): domain Eukaryota; kingdom Metazoa; phylum Chordata; class Aves; order Passeriformes; family Formicariidae; genus Grallaria; species Grallaria varia. The sequence goes on from VWZG01009712.1 coordinate 334,667, forward strand.
ATGATAAATACTGAAACCACCCTTGTACGTGACTCAATTTATGCAGAGAGCCTTTGCAACAGAGACAAGTGTTTTTCAAAAACAGTTGCCTTTTGAGACTGACATTTTTTCCACTCATCACATATGTATATTTGTCTTTGTGTACCTCATATGTGATGACAGGCCATATGCGGTCAGTATTTGGAGACCTTCTACAAACAATCTGAGGGATGGTTTCAAACTAGCATAGGAGATAATGACATCTTTCAAAATTTCCTTTTGCACATATGAAATCACAGCAGCAGGGACAAGCTCAAAGCATTTCCAAGGGTGAGTCACCGGGAGCACATCAAATGTGCAACATAAGATTTCAGGGACAAGCTACAAAGACCAGCCAGAGGGATGATGTCTGCCCTTTTCTTTTGAACAGGGGATGGACACTGACCTGAGCTGAATTGTGCTCAAAAGAAGCCTTCTCTGGACTTATCCATGGTCAAGGAACTTCCACAGTTTGCAGCAAACAGGCAGAAAAATGAGATAAAAGGATAGAGAACTAGACAACAACTTCTATTACAGATTCATCAGTGGTGACAACATAAATATATCAGACAAACCTCAGGGATTTGGATTAAAAGACCCTGGGAGGTCTAACAGAGAGACTCTCTGGACAAACTCCATCAAGGAGTCACTCCTGTGTGCTGTGGCTCTGCCATCAGCGGGACACCGAGACATGGGTCACTGCCTGGGAGAAGGAGGATCCTTTAGCTTCCTTCTGTCTGCCAACAGAACCAGTAAGCCAGGGTGAACCTGTCACCCAGGTTTAGGGGACACAGGGAAACAAAGCCTTCCCAAAATAAAGCCCTGGTTTCCTCACAGTCTTCAAGATCAGGATGAGAAATGGAGGTCAGGCTGTACCCTTCAGGGTGACCCTGAAAGGTGATTAACACGAGGTGTTTATTGTCATCCCTGCAATTATCTATATTCTCTAAAGGCTCAGAATCAGTGAGCCTGAAAAGACATGCTGTGGGATAACAAATCTGAGATGAGCAGTTCAGCATCTCCTAGAGCCACACACCACTCTGCAAGCCCAGAGATTCCCAAACCCGATTATCCCCTGCACACATTGCTGCTAGAAAGAGATAGACATTTCACAGGCAAGGCATAAAAGTATGTCTAAAGCACTTCATAGAGGAAGTACTACATATGGGAAAGAAATAGCACTGCATTACTACCAACCTAAAAATAGGTCCTTTCCAGGGCTAGGGACAAGTCTCACAGATAACAGGCTCAGGCTTGATTTTCCACACCCTCAAATATGCCCTGCAGTGAAAATGAGACACAAAGAAAGAAAGGATATAAATAAAACAAAATCAGTTAGAAAAATGGGAGAACACACCAGTTAGAAAAGTGAGAGAACCCCACTTCTGGTTTGGAGGGTAAGCAATCAGATGCTTTACGATTCTAACACAATCTCCCACTTTTCAAATGCACCCCTGACCCTTTCCCCTCTACTTTGCTATCATAGCATCCCATAAGAGCCAGTTTGTAAATCACAGAGTAGATGTCTCCCCTACTAGTAAAGAGGAAGGAATGGCAGCTCCTGCTCTAGTACCTGCATTTTGTGGAATAACAGGGGTGCTTGGTGCTGGGTTAGCAGTGGAGGAGTTGGTGTTATGGCAGTGGGGATGGACAGAGGTGGCACAGCACAGGCAGTGCAAGAGGGTCTCCTAAGCATACCAGAACTTAAGGAAAAGGGGATCGCAGAGCTCTAACTGTAGAAATTTTGACTGAGGGACAGATTTCATTTCTGCTCTGGACTTAACAGGCCACCACACTCTGCTTCAAACCTCGTTGCTACAACTTCAGCTCTGTCAGTAGGAAAGGAGAGTGATGCTCAATAGAGAAGGGGCTTGCGTTTCACAGCACAAATCCAGCTCAGACTTCCCAGCTGGCATCAGCTCATCACTTCACAGAGATACAGCCCCGTCCCAGTGTCAGGTTTCTCCCCGGCCTAGGTCTGCTTGACATAAGCCACCCTTGATGCTATTTCAGTGTCCTCTCCATCGCTTTGCTGGCAGAGCAGGGTATTTTTTTCCAGGACAATGCTGAGGTCTGTAGTTCAAAGGAGAGAGTGATTTTAAGTTTATACTCAGCATATAACTTTATACCACATCAGAGACCTGCTGAGACTCCATTCCAAGCCCCCAGGATGGTCCAGGTTGTGTTTTCATCCATCCCCATCCTGTGGGTCATTCCTTCAGGCCAGAATAGAGATTCAGTGCTCAGACAAAAAGGATCGAACATTGTGGTATTACAGCTAAACAATAATACGGTGTATGGGGGCAGGAAGGTTTTCACGCAGTAAGTTGCTACCAGAACCAGTCAAGTGCCTGTTTAACATGTGACTGGTGACAGAGGTTCCTTGGCTTTTTTTTTTTTTTTTTTTCAAACTGATCTGTTTTCCTTTCAGGTGTTCCTTTGCCCTGAAAATTCCCTTAAGGCATATAGCAAAACCAGCGTGACTATTCATTTCTAAGTACTAATGCCTTTTTTTTCCTTTTGAAAGTCAGATGACAAGAACAAATTTCCCTTTTGGCCATTTTTCAGCCAAGTTCTTTCCCCCAGTCCTTCACATGAGATTCATGTGAGCATAGGGGAGCACAATGCTTAGGAGAGAGATGCAAGCATTTGCAAGGACAACAGCTGTAAATGCCTTCAAGCCAGGCAGGAGTTGAACGAAAGCATTTTAGCTGTGATCAAGAATGCCATCCACTGTTACACTGCGACATTGTGCTCATTGTACCAAGCAGCAGTCTGTTAGATTAACAGCTTTCTGAATTATCACTTCATGAAGCATCTCAAGCATGTTGGCCCATGTCTGCACCATGTCTGCATGCGTGGTATTGCATCACCCTCTCCCATCAGGCTGTTCCCTAGGAGTTATCCTTTCTGGTTCTGAATTTAGGGAATGCAAGGGAAGAAAGGGTGCATAGCAAGTTCTTTGGCCACAGAATAACTCAGATTTTGTGTATCTCTTCAGCGGCTTTGACCTTGCCGTGGAGCAGGCAGCTTTGCAGTAAGACTTTTGTTTTGTCTGGGCTGCCTGAGGATGCACATCTCTCACTATGCAGTTTCACCCTCTGCAGTCAGGACTGTGAAGTAATCATAATAGTCTGATACTATGATCTGGGGACAAGACAAAGGGTTTGGGGCTAGCTGTTCCCCCCCACCACCACAAATTCTCCCCCAGCCTCCTCCTCACCCACCCAAGCACAGTCTGCCTTCAGTCCAGAGGATGACTCCCGTGACCCCAGCCGTTAGCATTGAGGGATGCTGCTCCAGGACTGCATGCAAGGCAAGATGTGCTGCTGTGAACAGAACATACTCCATTGTCCCACCACTGTGGTCAAGAAGGTGAGAAAACAGGGCGCTGCTGACCCCATATCCCCTGCCACTGCCACCCTTGAATCAGGAGAAGGCAACTGGGAGAGAAGATGGGCATGTGTGGGGCACAGGGAGGGCTAGGATGTGGTGGCAAAGCAGGGCACAGGATCAGTGCCAGAGCTGCTGTGCATTTCCATCATAACAAATTTAGAGTTGCACTGCTAATGAAGACTACAAGCAAGGAGAGGTGGTGTAAAGACAGTCCCTCTGATGGATCTGCTTATTGAAGGTTTTGCTTCCTAGTGTCACTTGTGTTGTTCATTTTATAAAGCCATGGGATCAGATTCCCCTCATCTCTATCCCGTTGCAGGTGCGCTGACAACCTTACTTCAGGGAATCCTTGAGAGGTGACAGACTGTAGCAGTACACATCATCTGCTGCTTCTGATAATCCCAAAGACTGTAAAGCAAATATGAGAGGGGTGATAATAGATTTACGTAAGGGTAGACTACAAATCACATCTCTTCCAGTTTCCCACATAGTATGGCCTTGGTGCTATTTCCATCTCTAATCATTGCTATGAAGCACTTCGCAGCGAGCCAACAGCTGTGCAGCAGCATTGTTTTGCACAGAAATGTGTATTCAAGGTACCTTTTAGGCCTTGGTTCCCCATATCTGAGAGAGACACATCTGCTACTTGCCATCCTGCTGCCTGGATTGGGACTGCTGTGGGATCCCAATGGAGGTTTCTCTCAGAACCACATCTCTCATCTTTTGATAGCTCAGTTCCCAGGGTGGAGGGCTGTATGCTTTCAGAGTAATCCTTAGTCACTGGTTCTAATTCTAGCTCAAAAGAGAGGGGATTTTTCACACAGGGAGGAAGAATCCTGCTCATGACTGAACTTCTTATTGGACCCCTGACAGACACTTTGAGGAACCTCCAGAGTCAATCCCGGAGCCAGTCTTTCATTCCACACCAGTGTCCACAGTAAATTCTGCCAGCAGAGGATGCCTCTCCCATCCCTGACCTCCACCAGAGGTACTCACCCAGGACCTCATTCTGAAGCTGAAATGGGGCAAGTATGGCTATCACTAACCTTTAGCACTCCAGAGAATGTGCCAAGAAGCCTGATATGAGCTAGGTGGTGACAGGATAACAGTTCACTGTCGCCTTAAGCAAGCAATGTCATCAGGCAGACAGTACCACTGAAATTCCATTTGAACCAGAAGAGATGAAGCAAAAAATAATTAAAAAAAAAAAGAAGGAAAAAAATTCATGAAAAAATCCATTCATATCGATCCAAAATAGGCTATATTTACAGACTACTGAAAAAAACTATACAGATTCCTATCCTTGCTCATCTAAAGTGATAAGATCCCTCCCATCACCAGGTGTGCAGGTGATTGTCCTGACAAGGTGCACTACTTCCTTATAAGCTTCCTCTGCGTGTCAGTCTGCATTCATTAGGGTGCTCCTGGTATGTTAGGTCTCATAGCCAATTCCTTGGGCTTCTGGAATGTGTTCAGATGGCCTGCTCATTCCCAGAACCGAAGTAATCAATTATTCACTTCCAGGAAAGTATGTCTCTAACAAACCAGGTGACACTCAGTCAGGAAGAACATGACAACTCTCTTATCCTTTCTCTGGTGACTTCTTAATGTGTTTCCATATGAAATACTCGTCACACCTGACCTCACAAGGTACACTGGAAACTGAAAAATAGTGCATCTGAAGAGGCCAATGTGTAGAGCAGGAAGCTCCACTTTTTCTCATCTTGCTGTTCTCATTTTTATCCTTTCCCTCACATTGTCCAGAGAAGGGCAATGAAGCTGGTGAAAGGTCTGGAGCACACTTCCTGTGAAGAGCAGCTGAGGGAGCTGGGGTTGTTTAGCCTGGAAAATAGGAAGCTCAGGGGTGACCTTATCACTCTCTACAATTGCCTGAAAGGAGGGTGTAGCCAGTGGAGTCGGTCTCTTCTCACAGGCAACTAGTGACAGGACAAGAGGACAGAGTCTTGAGCTGTACCAGGGGAGGTTTAGGTTGGAAACCAGGAAGAATTTATTCACCGAAAGACATTGGAATGGACAGCCCAGGGAGGTGGTGGAGTCCCCATCCTTGGAGGTGTTTAAGGAAGGATTGGACATGGCACTCAGTGCCATGGTTTAGTTGACACGGTGGTGTTTGGTCATAGGTTGGACTCGATGATCTCAGAGGTTTTTTCCAACCTAATTGATTCTGTATGATTCAGTGATTTACAGCTTTCTGAGGGAAGCATGCCTGTCCAGTATGTGGAAAGCAGCAGGATCAGTACCTCTGCTCTCTGGCCCTGGCCTGGTGTTGTCCCCACTCCTCCCTCAGCCCCAAAGGCTGCAGGAGCCAGATAGGAGGGCAGAAATGCACTGGAACATTTTCTTCCAGTTTAGGCAGGAAACTGTGCTGCCAGCTAGGTAATGGGCATCTCTGTATGACGCCTATGTGAGTCCACTTTGTGAAAATGGCAGGAGAACATTTGCAGGGGTAAACGGAAGATGCAAAGGGAAAAAGACACAACAAGGAGACTGCATGTTCATGCCCAGTGGTAAGTCTCAGGATGTCCTCTGCATTGAACAAGTCCTTTAAAAGTGATTCCTCCAGCCCAGCACAAAATCCCCACCTTCTCTGCTGCTTCTCAGCACCACAGAAACCTTCTTCTCCTCCTTTCCACATCAACCTTCATCTCCTTTATCCTCCTCCATGAAGTGAGTGGACTGGCTTACCCTCTCCCTGGCAAGACAAACCCCATCAGCTAAGAAGCAGCCTCTGCTTGAGCAGTCAGGAACTGGCTCCCCTTGATTCTATTCCCAGCACTAGATTGAAACAACTAGACTGAAACAAACTCCAAACCAAATCAGACTAGGCACAGACACTTTTCTGTATGCCCAGCAGAATAATGAGAGCAAGCAGGGCAAAGAAGAGACATTTACATTACTACAGGAAAAAAAATAATTAAAAAGAGAAAAAGAAAACAGTGGCATTGAGACATCATGAACTGAACCAGTGCCTTTCCCATGACTGCACCGTGGCTTGACAATGTATTGTTAGCCGGCCACGTAATGCGAAAAGAATGAAATCACTATTTTTTTTGCCAAGAGGAAAGCCCATCCTGTCTCTTGAATAGGGAAGGAATAGGAGGAGCTCCATACTAAGGTGGTGAACCTCCTAGGATTGGAAGAATTTGGAGTTTTAGGGGGAATTTTTTCGGAGAGAGGTGTTTTGTTCCCCCACATGGAAAAACTTGGTCAACACAGCCTGAGGTGTAAGGTGTGGAGGAAGATAGGCTCTTTGCTCCTCACTGTGTCAGGAGAGCCTGCGGCAAAATGCTTAGATATGAGGGAATAGCCTTGCTGATTTAATCTTCAAAGCCAGTAACTGAAGCCTGGTTTTGTCTCATTTCACCACCTACCTCTTTTATAAGCTTATCTGTCTTGGCAACTGTGAGTATATGTTTTTATTTGCTTTTTGTCTTAACCTGTCTTGTATGAAGTATGATTTCATTGTAATTGGATACTAATGACTTGTTCCTTGCCAAAGGATGTGGTAAAACTCCACGTAGAGCTTGAGGCACCTTAGAAGCACTCTGGATTGCCTGCTTGTTCTCCACAATGTCCAAAGCATTGCATGCAAATACCCAAAGCAATGTGTCTTCCTTCAGCTGCAGCCCCTCTGCTCCCTCCTGGATGACCAATAGTCAGGGGAAGGAAAAAGTGTCTCTTAGAGATATATTATGCCTTCTCATTTCTAGCTCTTATCTGTTTTCACTCCCTTACTGGGCCACTAGCCTGAGTTTCCAGCTTTAGCTCCAGCTTTCTCCAGGCATTAGAATGGTTTGCTGCTCGACCAAGGCTTTGTCTCAAATCATTAGTCTCGGCTATAGCCACCTCCTTGGTTCAAGCAGGGCCCATCTCATCAGGTCCTGCTTTCCAAATTGCCAGGCACCACAACACAGCTGTTTTTGACTGCAGTATGTGCTCCATTAGGCAAAACAGAGTGGCCTTGCTCACTCAGAGCATTCTGTTAGAAGTGTAAGGCAATCTGAGACTCCCCATTTCTAACACCATCCTTCATCCCATTGTTGCAGTAGGGGTAACATCCCTGGGATCTCTGAGCTAATACATGGAAGCCCTCTATACTGCTGAGCCTGGGCATGGGGTGGATCATCTCTCTGGCTGCCAGCAGAAGGAATAGGTGCAAGTCCAAGATGCTCAAGTAGAAAAAGGAACCACCTCCAACTCTGTGAACTTCTGTTTGCAATTACATTCTTCCTGCTGTTGTATGCCCACAACCCATTTGGACATGCTCACCCCCTTTCATTCACTTTGTGGTTTTTCATGATTAATTTAGGGGGAAAAGCCAAAACCCACCTGCAAAAGAGGAACTATTTGCAAGTCTCTGCTTATGAAGGAGCTGCTCCCCTCAGGGCTTGCTCCTCTGCACCAGCCTGAGGCAATCAGGAGGAATTTGACCTCATCTTCACTCCCCACCTTACTTACACCTGCAAAAAATAAAGCGAGCAAGAAGGAAAATGAAGAGAGGATGGAAATTACAGGTCTAAAGGGAGTCCTCTGTGGAGGCAGACAGTGGCTCTACCCCACACCTACTTGATACCTTCCCCACTTCTCACGCCTGGCTCCCACTCCATGTCTTCTGCTTCATTATCTCAGCACAACACTCCTCCTCCAAGCTGCGTTTGGCAAGCACCTGAAGAAGGCTGAGCTGCCCTGGCCAGCAGGATGGGGCAGCCTGGGCCTCTCACCTCCCTTGCGCTGGCCCTGGCTGCTAGGCCTGGTCCCCTCACTTGCACCATCTGAGCTGATTCACCTGGCTGATTGGAAGTTTGCCCATTTTACTGGGTTATCAAGCTAACTTAGATACCTGGAGTGACCACAGACCACCAGAGCAAGGACAAGGCAAGTTGCATAGTTGAAGGTAGTGGAGAAGACGGAAGAAGTGGGACCTCATTACTTTGGAGCAGGGAGCTGGCTCATCCTCCTTTCAAGCTTCATTCTCAACATCTTCATTGTTATCTGGAACATAATAGAAGATAGTCCACGACTTGAAGAACACTCACTCACAAGCGAACCAAGCCAAAAGCTGTCACTTATCACGGTATAGTCAGAAAAAAATCACTGCTGCTGAGGGAAGTACAGTAGCAATGTATGTTCAAACAGGGTTATGGTGATTAACGTCTGTCTCCAACAGCTCCCGGCATTTTTCCTGGCAGCAGGTTGCACGAATCTCATCCTGCTCCTAAGGAATGGAAAAAAGAGCCATTCATGTTTTTCCATGCTCCCTAAAGTCCAACAATGGTTAACTGCTTTGTTTTGTTCTTCATTCGCCTAATGAAACCAGGGCTAAATACGCAGTTTGTTTCCAGTATCCTGTCTCTGATACAGACTTGTTTATGAAAGCCTGAATGGACAAATGGCATGCCAGAAATCAAACAGCAATCAAAGGATACCACTGGAAAGAAGCTTGCAGCTCATTGACACACAAGTTATTATCAGTGATTGGTCAATACATTTGACTGCCATAAGGTAAGAAAAGGGCTCCGAAAAGCATGCAGCAAGCATCACAGAGAAATCCTGAGATTGCACCCAGAATCTTATAAATCCCTGGCTCTTCCTGGAAAAGCAAAATTTACTTTGTATGTGATTGATGAGTGAAAACCGGAAGACAATTTCTACGACCTTCTGGCCTTTGTGGAGTCTATCAAGTGACCAAGACCACAGTCACTGGGACACTGGTCTCCTTTGTGAAGTACAAATGTGATGCTTTGTATGAATTCAAAGGCAAGCCTGTTTTGACAGTCCAAAGAGCACTGTCTCTGGCAGCTGAGCTGCAGGAAAAAATTATGGGGTACGGACCAAGAGTTACTCAAGGCTGGGGCAGGAACCAACGTGCAGACATGAGTCAGGCATGTCATAACGGGAGAGGTATCAGCGGTGTGGGGTTTCCCTGGAAGACGAGGTGCTGATGCTATCTCACTGCCTTCAGAGCTGTCCTTATTTCTCTGTACAGACCAGCTCTGCGCTGTACCGTGCAGCCTGTCCCAGCCCCCCCGGCCCTGCAGGCCCTATCTATCTGCTCAGGGCAGGATCAAGTGTGGGATGAGGGCTACAAGGCTCATCTGCTACAGCAACATGGAAGCAGCTTCTGCTACCAGCACAGATTCCTCCTCCAGGTACCCTGTGAACAGGCAGGCTTTGCTGGTCCTAATGGCTGCTAGGGGCAGGGGCATGACAGAGTTTATGAGCTGGTGGTGTCTGTATTATGTCTGGCATGACACAACTGCCAGAATTTGGGAACGGGATGGTATTATGATGTTTTTCTTATCTCCTTTCAGCATAGACACTGCAGCAGGTGACATGATGTGACTTGTTCTCAGCTTGCACTTGCAAAGCACTTCACAGGGTGGAGCAACATCAGATATGTAGCTTGGACACAGAAATCAGAATTTTCGCTGTGCAATCTCTGCATTTTAGTGGCACTGGGAGTCCAGGTCCCTCCCTCAGGGCCAGATGACAGTCGCGAGGTAGGAATGGTGTACCATCCTCGGGAAAAGCACTTCTACCGGGGGGCCAGTGGTGCAATGGATAGCGCGTCTGACTACAGGTCAGAAGATTGTAGGTTCGACGCCTGGCTTGCTGCTATAGATTTTATACTCCTTGCCTTCCTCGCCTGCGGTCTCTTTGAGCGTCACATCGCACCCCACCATGGATTGAGGAAAAAGCAGAGAAGTTTAGTTAAGAACAAAACGAGGAAGTTGGAAAGCTAGAGTCGCAAGTTTTTGCTTTCTTTATGTTGGTACCCACACATCCTGCTCAGCATCCTTGGGAAGTTTTACTGGGTCAACTCCATCTCCAAAGAGATTTATATTTGAAAAGATCTTATTATTACACGGATCTTTCCCAACACCACTGGGAACCTCCAATATTCATGTCTATTCCCAACATCTTCCAGTTTTCCACTGTCACACTCCAGCTTGGCTGACCCTGGAGGATGCTCATCGATCCAGCTCCTGCTGAAATGGGGCAGGGGAACGTCCTGTGGAGCTAAAAGTCATGCCTAAGTGCTGAGCATGTCAGCTGAGAGAGCTGCTGCTGAGTGACAACTAGGTAGATCTGGTGACCCTGAAATCCCACCTGAGTCAGGTGAAGAGTAGGTACAAACAGAAGTATGTGTTTACAATATTAAAAATAGATTCACTGACAAGAGTACCTAAGTAAATAAATAATAAAGCTCCAGGTTTATTATTTATTTATTAATCAGGAGAATGCTCTCTTGTTTCCAGCGGTTTCCCACCTCTATGGTCAGCAGAACATCTTGTCCATGCATGATGCCACATATCTCAAACTGCATCCATCAGGCAGCACCTCGTCATGCAGGAACATTTTCACCATTGCTCCTTTGAAATCCTCCAGGCAGTCTTAACCCTCATACTCCCCTGAGATTTACTATATTTTCCTTTTCTCCAGCAGAAGACACAGCTTTTGCTTGAAATACAAACAAACATTTTCTTGTAACACACAAGCTGAACATTTCTTTTTTTGGAGCAGGTGTCCCCTCCGTATCGTCAGGCTACCTAACAACACCTGATCCCACTGTTTGCCTGTGCTGCCTCACTCTGGTAACTGACCCAGTGTAGCAAAGTGTCATATGAATGAGGTTTTTATAACCTCTGGCATCGCTCATTATTAAGTGATATAAATCACTGAATAGGGTTTACACACACCGCTGCTTATTTGCCCTTGCTGGAGACCAGATATAGAAATAATAAACCACTTGCAAGTCACTGTTACTAATAACTTGCTCCTAAATGAAGTATTTTGCAAGATACACTATCACCCAAGCATGGATTAGGATGTTACTGTTGTAAAAAACATTTAGTACTTTTAGATCCATGAGTATGTCTTAGAAGAGTGGATAGCTGAGCCAAGAAGTCACATGAATGTAAGAGGACACAGCTCAAGAGGCAGAGTAGTTACTTAGCAGTGTCTACATTTTGTGATAATTCGGGGTTTTGGGTTTGTTTTTTATTTTCCTGGCTTTCATTCTGCCTTATTGGACACACACAGTTACACAGAAATGCATGGGTGTCAATACTTTCTTAGCTGGTGGGCGGAAAAAAAAATGTCTTAGTGATGAAGTTGGAGCAGGAAAGGAGATGGTCCCTTTTCCAAAAGAAACCCTGGGTGTGCTTTTATTTTGTGAGCTCTCCTTTAGGAGAAGAGGAAAGAGTTTCCACTGAGTCAGTGAAAAAGAACAATAGAGTATAGAGACATTCATATAGGAAAGGATGAACCTTAGGAAAAAAAATAAATCTTTGGCCCTGGATAGAGTTTATGCCTTATCCCACACCGGGGAATGCCACAGGGATGTACTTTTAGACTTTGAATTTAGATTTGACTTCTGGTGAGTGTAAACATATATGGATAACAGACACCTAAGGAACTGGATGTCTTTCCTCACTTTCTGCTCACCAGGGTGCCTCTGTTCCATGACAGACAGGTTTTTCATGCCTGCATTTCTCCTGAAACAGTTCTTGAGAAGGATGCACTGCACCATGCTGTAAAAGAAAGGAGAAAAAGTTGTTGTTGGTGTCTGTGTGTGTGTGTGTCTATACACACACACACAAACATACTAATTAATATAGCACTGTCTGGGGCCAGGGATGCAACGCACAAAGCGCATAACTACCAGAGAAGCAGCTTGCAGGTCTGACTCCTGCTGAGCTACATAAATCTGTTTCTCTGCTAATAATCTTGGGATTATATTACCACAGAGAGTGGACTTCCTTGCTCTCACATCTGAAATCTATCCCAGAGAAACACTTTCACATGGAGAGAAGACTCACTCTGGGTTCTGTCGAAGGAGAAAACTTCGCTTCCATTCTTTCTCTGCTATGCAGACTTGGATGCTTTCAGACATGTTTGCTTTCTTCAAGCCAGGATCTATTGTGAAGCATGTTTTTCTGCATCCCACATAGCACCTGTAATGGAAAAGAAGAATTGAAGGAAAAAAAGGAAACAATAGAAAACAGGGGAAAAAAGCAGAGTATGAGTGCTGGCTCTTGTTAACTATGTCCTAAGCAAGTCTGTCAGCACTAACACCCTTACGTACAAAGGACCTCTATATTTCCTCTCCTTGTTCCACGTTCTCCTAGAAGATCCTCCTTTATGACACAACCCAAGGACCGAACGCCACATCTCTTGCCTTAAGTCAAGAGACTGTGGAGCACTTTTATCCACTCCTATCAGCCAGGGTGCTTGCAGCCCTCATTCATAAGGATTATCTGGCATCACACAAAGCACAATCAGTAAAGATTACTTGACATCATGTAAAGCAACATGTAAAATAAGGAGAGACTGTCCAGAGCTGAATTAACACACTAAGGACCACCTTGGAAAAGAGGATGTAGCAAAACTAGGTAAGATTGAGATAAAAACACATAATATTTTTGGCTTCACATAGGACAATGCCAAACATATATTATTAGACTGAGAGGGTATCTTATTAATGCATATGAATATCTCAAAGGTGGGTGTCATGAGAATGGTGCCAGACCCTTTTCAGTGGTGCCCAGCGACAGGATGAGGAGCAATGGTCATAAACTAAGACATAAGAAGTTCCACCTCAATGTGAGAGATTTACACTGAGGGTGGCAGAGCACTGGAACTGCCTAGAGAGGTTGTGGAGTCTTCCTATCTGGAGACATTCAAAACCCACCGGGACATGTTCCTGAGTAAGCTGCTCCAGGTGATCCTGCCTTGTCAGGGGGGTTGGACTAGATGATCTCCAGAGGTCCCTTCCAACCCTAACAATTCTGTGATTATTATAATTTATCCATAATTACATATTATTAAATTATAATTAACTGTAGTGTCATTAAGTATAATAATAACTAATGTTATTATTGAGGACAAATAGGCACTTCCAACAGCATCGCTGCAACATGGATTTCAATGTTTACTGCAGGGCTGCCGCCTCTTTGTAATATTTTCTTCCTTTTTTTTTAACCCCACCCGAAAATCCAGCTGTGAATTGCTTTCCCATCACATGCGTGCGAAAGGGCTCTTGGAGCGTCTGCCTGAGCCGGAGCGAAGCCGCGCTCACGTTCCTCACCACGGGGCCAAAAAACCGCAAATATTCCCAAGCAGGGAAGACAAAAACTTCCACGTCTCCTTCGAGCCGGAATCGAACCAGCGACCTAAGGATTCCCGCAGGGCGGCCTCTACAGTCCTCCGCTCTACCAGCTGAGCTATCGAAGGGACTGGTCCCACACCCCCCGCGCCCACACAAGCCGCCGCTCCGCCCCGCCCGCGCCCCCGCGCATGCGCCCCGCGCCGACACCGCCCACGGGGGGGGCGAGCGGCCTGGCGGGAGATCCGTGAGGGGGTGGCGCCCAGAAGTGGACTCGTGCGCGGGGCCAGTGGCGCAATGGATAACGCGTCTGACTACGGATCAGAAGATTGTAGGTTCGACTCCTGCCTGGCTCGCACGCTTTTGGTGCCCCCTCGCATCGTGACCGTCGCCCGTGCACTTCGCAGCGATGGCCAAATGTTAATAGAATTAATGGGATGCCTCGGTTATTTATTCATAACTCAGTTATTTATTCGTTCACGTGTTACAGGAATCTTGTGCTCGATCCACAGACCGATGCATCCAGCTCTGGGGGCTCAGCACAGGAAAGACATGGGCCTGTGCAAGGCAGACCAAGATGATCAAAGGGCTGGAGCGCCTCTTCCCTGAGGACAGGCTGAGAGAGTTGGGATTGCTCCGCCTGCAGAAAAGGTGGCTCCAGGGAGACCTTGGAGCACTTTCTGGTACCTAAAGGGGGCCTGCAAAAGAGCTGGAGAAGGAAGTTTTACAAGGACATGAAATAATAGGACAAGGAGCAATGACTTTAAACTGAAAGTGGGCAGGCTTAGGTTTGATATAAGGAAGGAGTTTTTTGCAATGGGATTGATGAAATAGTGGAAGAGGTTGCCCAGAGAGGTGGCAGATGTCCCATCCCTGAAAACATCCAAGGTTGGGTTCTGACATCCAGCCAAGCCTCTGAGCAACCTGGCGGAGTTGAAAACGTGTCTACTCAATGCAGGGGATTGGATTTGATGGCCTTTGATGGTCCCTTCCAACCCAAACCACTCCTTGTTCCAATGGCTTTGGCTGCTCTCAGATCTAATCCCTGGGGAGGCCTTCCTCAGCTCCCCTAGTCGCAAGCTGTTCTGTACACAGTGCACAGCCTTCATATACACCAAAAACATTTGAGTTTTGTTGCAAAACACACACTTTTCATTCAACTGCACAAGGCTGCTCTCATGCTTCTCAAGGCTAATGGATAATCACTGTGCAAACAAGTCTCCATCACAGCAGTGCTGCTGCTGCCTTCAGAGCCCTCGAGGCTGTTTGCTTTGCTGCCGTCTGTGAGACTGATCACAGTGTGTCCGGCCAATGCTGAGCACGCTGCTCCTCTGCTCAGGCCCTAAAAGATGTCCCCTATGTGATGTGGTGGTGCCTTAATCTGGTTAATTTGCTGACACAGTTAAAGCATTTGGCAAGTAGTCTGTTTAAATGGTTTGGAAAAGTTTAAGCCTACAATGGTGTTTTGCTTTGGGAGGCACAACACTGCAATGATGTGCCAGGAGGACAGACAGGATTAAATCATAGAATTGTAGAATGTTAAGGGGTTGGAAGGGACCTTAAAATTAATCCAGCCCCAACTCCCATGCTATGATGAGCAGGGGGTTGGGATATGTCTCACCAGACCAGGTTGCTCAAGGCCTTATCCAACCTGGCCCTGAACACTGGCCGGGTTGGGACATCCACGACCTCCCTGGGCAATCTGTTATGGTGCCTCACCAGCCTCATAGTGAAGAATTTCTTCCCAACACCTAACGTCAGTTTCCCTCCTTTCAGCTCATTCCAATTACTCCTTGTCCTATCGCTACAGCTCCTGACAAAGTCAGTATGATGATATGAGAAAGAGAAGAGAAAAATGAGGGGGGGGACGGGAAAGGAGAAAATGAAAAGTCAAGACCTGAGACAGATGAAAAACCCTCCGAGTGTTATCGGGGGTGCTGGCGGGAGGAAAACAAATGCGAGCCAGGCAGGAGTCGAACCTACAATCTTCTGATCCGTAGTCAGACGCGTTATCCATTGCGCCACTGGCCCCACGCGTTTGCCGTTTCTCTACACTTGCTCTATACCTCAACACCCGGGGCCCAGCCGGACTCCGCCCGCCTCCAGGGTATCCCCGCAGCGCCCCATTCGCGCCCCTTCCCCGGCGGAGGCGATCCCGGCCCACAGGCACAGGGCACCCCCGGCACAGCCCGCCCCACGCATGCGCGGAGCCGGCCGTCAGTGCTCTTAGTACGCGACAGCAAGGCCGGCGCTAGGTCCCTTCGATAGCTCAGCTGGTAGAGCGGAGGACTGTAGAGGCTGCCTTGCGGGAATCCTTAGGTCGCTGGTTCGATTCCGGCTCGAAGGAGGCGCCAAACTTTTTTCCTTCCTAGGCAGCGTTTTCTATGCAGCGTTTTAGCAAATCCAATGGTTTCTCTGGAAGGGAACCGGCCGCATGGAAAACTGACCGTGTGTGCCGTTGGCTCGCGGTGTCCCAGAGCGGCTGTTTGGCGGGAGCAGGGAATGCCGCGCCTAATGCGGAACCGCAGACACCCGCTGAACTGCTAAAGGAAAACAAGGTGTATGGTGCTCGTACTACAACTTGTCACAAAGCGTGTCCGTGCACGAGAATACCTGCTGAGATCCCTTCATCTCATCGCAGTTAATTAAGATGTTGAAATTCTGGGGGTCATTTTTCCAAGCCTCCTCTCCTGCGAATGTCTAGTCTCTACTATTACAGAATAAGGCTGTATCTATGGATCTACACGCTGCCACAACAGGAACATGCTGTCAGATCCAGCGCAGTGAAGAATTCAGGGCCAGGCTGGACAGGGCTCCAAAAACCCCTATGGGTGGCACCTCCGCCCATGGAAGGGAGCTTGGAACTAGATGATCTTTAAGGTCCTTTCCAATCTAAACCATGCTAAGATTAACACTTATTCACTCTCTCCATAAGTGGGAAATTCTGTGTCTCTCTATTATCTTGTAGGTGTCAACTACCATGCAGCTGTCCCATTTGCCTTCCTTCCCAACCCTGGGACAGGTGACACTGACTCAAAGGACCTGAGTCCTCTTGTATGAAACTCTGTACCTGTTCTTCTCTCAAAGCTAAAGGAGAAGCTGTATGTGATGACTGAGCTGACATTTTGTGGAGGGAAGGAAGGGAGTTACTGTCACCTGTGATCTTTCTCCCTGCTTTGTAACAGCACAATGAACATTTTCTTTTCTACAGGAAATGATAACCTAGAAAAATAAATCAATAATCTGAACTGTACTCAGTTTTGCTCTAGTGATATTATTCTAAAAAGAGGCTGAGATGTCACTCTTTTTGGCTGAAATCATGCCATTATTCATTCTAATGGAAGGTAGGTAATGATGTTAAATTACATACCATTATGTTTCAAGCTTTTCATATTAAGCAGGGTGGCTTATCCCACAAACTTGTGGGGAGAAAAGTGCACAAAGTACCTAAATAACTAGTTATGTGGTGGTATGCCTAAATCTTCTATGATGCCTCTTCTCTTTGGTATTTTGAGTGAATTTGGGTATGTGTTAATATCTAAACACAAAAAGGACAGATCTTTGAGAATACATCCAGTCAAAACCATTGCCCCTTGTCCATTTTTCAAATGCTTGGGCTTCTATGGTCACAGAGACTGGATACCATCCCAGTGAGAAATACTCCTGTCTTGTAGCATGCCCAGATTATCTGGCACTCTGTGCTGGCTCTGGGACTGATGCAAAACCCCAGAGTGAGATGTTGGATGTCTCTGGGCTCCTGCTGTTGTCCTCAGCAGCATGGTTTCACTTTCTGCGCACACCCTGTTTCATACAGGCACTGATGCCAGTAAACCTGCTGTGTTACATCACTTTGCTATGCTGATGTTTTGGTGGTTTTTTTTTTTTTTTTTATGTAGTCAAGATTTTTGCATTATATAAAGGACTTGTAATGCATGTGGCTAGGCTATAGCTCTGGCTGCTTTGCATAGGTAGGCACATCTGCTGCAATCCAAGACCTAGTTCCTCTTTCGGGAAACCCTGAGTTGCCACTTGCTGCTTGAAAGGGTGCAAAACCATAATTTTGGAGAGCTGCCTCAACAGCTTCTCTAGCTGTTACCGGAATGAAGTTGTTGGTGTGGAAAGGTAAAGGGAGTGCTACAATTCATACATACAACCTTTATTAGTCAGTGGTTGACAGCTAAGGTAGATTTGAATGCATGGTACTTTACATATAAATAAATGTAGCAAAACAGAGCAAAAAAATTGAGGATCTGTACATTTTGAGAAGATTGTTGGGTGAGCAATTGAACTGTACACAGAAAAAGACTGTGTAAGCATATGTTCACGTTAGGAACTTTACTGAAAAGCAAACAAATGAGTAAAATCATATTGAAGAGCTAAGTCCTGAAATCCTTATTCATCCATTCTCCACGTGTCCTCAGAACAGCTGATCTTCACATGAATGAAAGAGGCAAATGCCTGGTACTCTAAAAACTAAGTGTCCTGTTTGAAATTAGACCGTGGGTTCAGACACTCAGATTTTTCAGCTGCAAGTCCTGGACGACACGCTCTAATATTTGGTCACTGATTTGTTCTGAGGTTTTTTGCTAACTGAGATAATGCGTTGTGGCTCTTCTGTACAGATCCTTATGTCTGCAAAAGGGATTTGCAAACATGAAGCAGCTTGTCCACTTTTACATCACACTGTGAGATCAAGTCACAAATCTTTCCCAAGAAAAATCTCTCATTTAGAAAGTATAAATAAGAAGCACATGACGTGTGGTACATCTCAAGCCCATGGAGATCATTTCCTTGACTTCAGTGAACTTTGGCTCTGGCCCATAGAGTGGGCTTCTGAGGGACATCAAAGGTATTGCCTGTGTAAAAATTCTCCAGTTGCTTTTGCTATTATGGGATTTACTTTTTCCTCCCTGGCTTTATGCCTTCTCTGTAGCTGTTCTTGAAATCAAGGATGCAACTTCCATGGGAGCAAGAGGACAGATTTCACACAAGGCTTTTTACACAAGGCTTTTCTCCCAATGCCTCTTTCAACTCTCTGCTGGAGATAGTCACTATGTAACATTTGGACATTCTCATAGTGAATTTCTCTCCCAGACAGTGCAACTTAGAAAATCACTTCACCGGCAGATTTGTTATATACTACATGCTCTCCCTATTCCGTCATTCAGGGGTAACACCTTACACCAGAGTAAACACCCTGCAGAGGGGAATAGTGAAGAAAGCCAGAAGATGAGAGCGTGCTCTGGGCCGAGTGGATGCAGGGTGCAGGAGGGCAGTCTGGATTTATGTACATTTGAGTGGTCCCCAAAATCATTTGCAATGTGCAAGGGAGGATCAAGAGTAGCCCATGGCTGGTCCCATTGCCTGCTCCCAGAGAACAGATTTATATTCTGAACTGGAAGTAAGGCCTTTAAAATCTCCATGTGTTATGGGACATTTAAAGAAATGTTAAAAGTTGACTTTGAAATTACAGCTGGTGCTATGAAACACTCTTTCCCCATGTATTTAGGTGCAACTGGATGACATTTGAAGTGGAAGGTGAGAATAGAAGGAAGATAATGTTTCACAACCATGGGATCCAAGTTTAAGCAAGGGAATAACACTTTGGTCTAGTTATGTATTCACTGGTGTGTATAATTTAGTGAAACATTGCAACTCTCTTTAGACCACAGCTCATAAAAATAGTAAATGCACAGAAATGACAATGATTGATGTAACATGATCAAGAAGGGAAAATTCAGCTGTTGGGCTTAAACTACTATGTCAAATCAGTGAAGTGCTAAGTTTAAGATCTCAGAGGTATTCCTTTAGCTCTTAAAATTTAGTAGCCTAATTTCTTTATGCTTCCTTGAGCTGTACCAACACATATCTCCACTGACTTGTGCAGTGGTACGCTTGAACATACACCTCATGCCTACCTTAATTTAAAGTCATGCCATGTGCTCTTAAAGCCCCTGTGCATGGGGCAGAGGAGAGGATTCAGTCTTGCCCCGATGAGCTGGTGAGTAGAACAGTCACTCCTTTGTTGCTTGCCTACCCTGCCAAATCCTTGCTGCTCCCATAGCCCCAGTACCTCCACTGGTGTGATGGCTCCCAGCCCAGTGCCAGCAGGGCAGTGGGGCCAGAAGCCAGGGGCATGGGGAATAAGCCAGCTGGCAGAAAGCTGTTGGCTGGGAACCAAAGCAGGAGCTTTGCCACAGGCCTGCAGGAAGAGAGGAGAGACTCTGCTGCAGCCCAGGGCCAGCCTTCGTCTCCACGTGGCATTTGCCTACTGTCTCAGGGGTTTGCAGCTTGTGCAGGGGAAGACACAAAGCCTACGTGTGCTTCTGGATGAAGTTCTGGATTTGGAGTGACCTGCAGTATAACCACCAGCAGAACAATTCCTGTGCACTTTGTCCTGGCAATTGCCAGAGCTGTGTACCAGCAAGCCACTAGCTGCTTTCCAAAGAACACTTCCTCTCTAGGAAGGAGAACCCCATTTGTCTTGCCATCAACGTTCCCCATGAGGTCCGCTAAAGAGCACTTCCAGGGCTCCCTCACAGGAATGTTTCAGCAAAACTGCTGCTTATAAAGAAAATTCCTGGAACCAGAAGAGGTGGGACTAGTGGGTCTGGAAAGGGGCTTGGAACTGTGCCTGGGAGGTGAAACTACAGCTGAGGGCAGGGAGGAGAGCAACTATACCGAAGGGAATATTATTAGAGGGCAAGACCACGTTGAGCCTGGCAGTTTGATGCATGCTAGTCTGTAAAGCTCTGTACTGGCCATAGGTGATCCATGCAGAGTGCAGGTAGCAACCTCTTGGAAGTAGCCTAGAGGGAGATTCTGCCTTGATAGGAAATAACTCTCAGGTTACTCTTGATTAGCTTAAAGACAACTACAAATACAGGCTGCAGAACTTATCACATGTTTTTTCTCTCTGCGAGACTCAGTGAGCAGCACCAGCAGGTTGTGTTCTTCTGCTCTAGGAATCTGTGTGATAGCTCCGATGGCTGTCCCCAATTAGCTGCGTCTTCTCGGTTACATTAGTCGGCTGAAGCACGATAGGAGGTTCTCCATCTAAATTGGGGAGGAGGACAAAAAATGCTTTAAGAATCCTTCACTTGCTACCAAAGTCAGATTTCTTGTTAGCACCACAACGTTTCATGTGCTGTTCTGGTTTCAGCTTAATCTTGGTTTCACAGGCAGCTGTGTGGGTACTGACAAGGTGGCAATGCCCACACCGAGTCTACAAATGCTCTTACTCTTTGTCCTTGTGTAACAGCAGATGTCTGGGTGACTATTGCTGCTGTTGTTAAACTGGACATTTGCTGTACCTGATGGTTTGCAGGGATTGCAGGCTCAAGGTTCCTGCCTGTTCCAATAGCAAGTGCTTCTTCCTGCAAATGTCTGAATGTAATGAGTGCTGTTGTGAGTCAGCAAGCCCTAACCTTGGCAACACTTGTGAGAACGGGACAGATGTGAGTCTTGAAGTAGGCAGAGTTAATAGTAAAGAAAGAAGAGAGTTAAAAGGAAAAAAATACGTGACCAGTAATACACTTGAGAGGGACGAAATCACATATATCCTGAAAGCCAGCTAGTTAAATAAAAATGTTATATTGAACTTGAAGTCTTATGTAATATATATGCAATAGGACACTGGGAATTACTATTTTAATGAGTTTGGAACTGTCAAAACCTCATATTATCACAGTGTAAATCCTTACTACTGTGAACTTTCTCATTCTGTGTGGTTTGCATTTGCTTTTCCAATATTTCTATAAAAAATGCATTTGCTGTACAGTGGGGGAAAGTAGAGTGGTGGAAAGTGAAATCTTTACACAGTTCCTTGATGGCTATTGTATTCCCACTGATAATGAACAAGGTTTGGGTTCCCTTCTCCTGGGCCTCTTTCTAATACACAATTTTTTGGTGGGGAGGAAGGGACTCAGGTCTCAGAGACTGACTTTTAAATGTTTGGCCATCTTACTGAAGTGTTTCATATGCAAAAATTTAGACTATCTGTATCTTGATACTAACAGAGCCCTCACAGTAATTGAATACAAATTATGACTTTTTTTTTGCCAAATGACCGAATGTTCAGAAAAAACCATCATCTGACATTTCCTCCTGTTTACATGACAGTTGATGGGATGAATCACGGGCAAAAGATGTACTGTACAGGAGTAACTTAACCCAGAGTAGGAATCTAATTGCATGCCATACGGCTTCCCCTCAGTGGGGGTAGAACATCTTTGACTCTGTCAAGGTGAA
Organism: Grallaria varia; assembly: GCA_013396735.1. Classification (NCBI taxonomy): domain Eukaryota; kingdom Metazoa; phylum Chordata; class Aves; order Passeriformes; family Formicariidae; genus Grallaria; species Grallaria varia. The sequence continues at coordinate 356,460 of VWZG01009712.1, forward strand.
AGGCAAGAATGATTAAATGCCAAGCAGCTTCTCTGTATGGGCAATTCCATATTTAGACACAAGGTCAAAGACAGAAACATTTCATAACTTCTAAGAGTATATGAGGAATTAATGCTTTGAGCTCAGCTAAGGCTCATTATTTTGGCAGTTCCAGTACATTTTTAAATTGCTGTGTATTTTCTAGAATTCTGAGCAGCACTCCCTCCCACCCTCTGCTGCCTCCAAGTTGTTCATTTGCTGGAAGATCGTTGATGGAGGGCAGAGAGTAGCAGTTCATTTTGCTGCGATACCCAGGTGTGCAACAGGAGAACAGGACCCACTGCAAATCTGTCGCATTCCCTCCAGCTGATCTCCAGACAGTTCTGAGCTGACACCCTCAGCAAGCATTTTGCTGCTTGCACCCTTGTAAGATTTATGATAGGCGTTTTTTTTTATCAGAACAGGGATAATAAACTGTACAAATATAGTCTGCTAATGGCAAGCTGCAGAGTGGAGGTGAGGCAGAATTCACAGTTTAAACTGCTTTCTATAGATAGCTCCTGCTCACTGTTCGCCTACATTTGTATCATATGGAGTGCGGAGGAGACAATGAAGTGATAAAAAGCTTACAGCTTCTGAGTTGAGAAAGTATTTTGTTATTCAGGTTCTTTTATTCTTTTTTTTTTTTTTCTCTCCCAGAACTAATTTTCTATAAAATGCCTTGCATTGTTCTTACAATGGTAACCAAACAGGAGATAACAAACCTGCCAAACTGCTTTGAGTGCATCATTAGTGTCTGAAGTATAAAGGCAATCCAAATTCCAATGCCACCTCCTCCGGGGCCACAAAAGTTAACAAAAATCTTGCCATCAGCTTCAGTGGAAGCAAAATCTGTCAACCTGGCCCATGTGTAGAGGAAAGGGATGAACTGTTGCACATGTCCATGCTGCAGACAAGCAAGTGATACTTCCCTCTGCCAGTGTATTTTCTCAGGTCACCTGTAACATCATGGCATGACACCACAGATAAACCTACTTTACGCCTTTCTAACGTCACATTTGACCTGAAACCCTAAAAAAATTCATGTTTAAATATAACATCCAAATATAACATTTAATTTTTGTTCTTCCTTGTACATTAGGTCACACTATTCCTTGTATATTAGGTCACAGTCTTGTGGTACAAATCAATAGTTGTGAGAAGAAATCATTGTAAGTTAAGTACATGCCAGGGCTGGCAAAGCCCTAATTTTCTTCAGTTCTGATGGTCATGCTACCCATGGAAGTACATGCCCTAAAATGAATATCTCAAGGGAGATATTGAACAAGATGAACACTAGAACTATATATATATATATATATTTGACTAAAACATTCTTCTAGAAGAATATGAATTGCCCTAGAAATTCTGTCTAAAGAAATAGCATTTCAACAGAACTGATGCCTTTGACATGATTGTGTTGATTTCAGTGACAACTCACTTTGCTTTTACATTTTAGGGAATGGATCACTGAATTTTTTGACTCACATCTCTTTTCTGTTCTTTTTTGTTTTTCACTAACAATTGTGTCTTATGGTATTTTAATTTGAGGAATGAAATCAACTCTGTAAAACCTTAATTTTGTTAGTGAGGAGTGTGAGGGACTGAAAATTATTATTGTCATGCCAATTCAATAGATGAAGCCTAAATCTTGACTCCCACAACACACATATGGCCTTGTTTGCACAGCACGACTGGCACCAGGCATCTCCCACCGAGCACAGCAGCAGCTGCTGGGGACTCGCTCTCTGGGGGTTTCAGCATCAGGAAGGGTGATGCTTCATCAATGTCTCGTTCCTCAGAAAAGCCATGACTCACTACAAAATACTTGGATAATTGTGTGGCCTTAGCTTGAGAATCCTAGCTTGAGAATTTTGACCTTAGCAAAAAGTTTTGGTTAGCAACAATATAGATGCTGGGGACAGCAGGAAGCAAAGAAATTAATTACTGGTAACAATGCTCAGTCTGTGGGCAGAGATCATGCAAAGAATTTGGACTCTAATAGGATCTCCACTTCCAAAATGAAATCTGCTGCAGGAGTGATTACAGTTTATTTCTGAATTACATACAGGAGCGTTTCTATTATTTACCTAAAGGAAGGGATGAGTATTCATTTCTATGGCCCAGCATTTGAAAATGTCTGGTGGAAAAGCACAATCTTTTCCATTCTAAAAGTCAGTAGCAACTTTCTGGCCAGCATCCCTAAAGCTGGGGCAAGGAGGGGGGTGGGGGGCGGTGAGAGGAAGAAGGGAGAGAGGAATTGCAGTTTGATCTGGTTGTCATTCAGTTTTTTCTAAATGCAGTGTCTGTTTTCCTTGCAGCTGCAGAAAAGATGCTCATGTTACCCTTGTCGTAAAATTTTTATTTTTATTCCTGACACATTGCTATTTTCTAATAATTTTAAAATAAAGAGAATTGCTTTACTGAGGCATGCTGATTTTGATTGGGAGGAAAATATGACAAGACAGAGAAGACTAGAAAAGGTACAAAGAACTAGTTCTTTTCTTTCTGAAGAAATATATAATATTAAATATGTGTATATATATATTATTATTGTCTTCAAAATATTTTAAAAAACAATTCCACATTGTGTTAATTTTTCAGACTGGTACTACACTAAACAGTTTAAATCATTTTTTAAAATTGGTATCTCAGTGAGACTTGGTGAGAGTAAGGGATGTCAAGGTGGCCTAAAGTTAAAGAATACCAATACCTTCTGGTACCTGTGCCAGAAGGAGGCAGCAATTTTTTTTTCTCCCACTGGGGAATTTTGTGCTGGATTTTGGGAGAGAGCAAAACACCTGTCAAATTAAAAACAAAAAGAAAGGCAGAATTTAAACATTCTGATTCTTCAAAGTTCCATCTTCAAACTTCAAACTTGAATTTGATTTCACAGACACATGAAAAGCAAGAGCCATTTGAGATTTGTACTGTTTAGGTGCCTGAGATTTGTTTCAAATAATGCATTGTGGTTATAAAGTTTTCACTAATAGTTTTTACTGGCTTTGCAGAGACTGATCAAGTATGTTCAGTTTTTAAGCCAACTGTATTTACCTTGATATGCCTCTAAGTGAAACCAATTTAAAAACACCACCACACATTGACATAACAGTTGTATAAATAGCATTTGTTTCAACTACTACAAGTGTTTTGTTACATATTTATGGAAGGGTAAATTTGTGTGAAAAGTTGGGGGGGGGAATAACTTCCTGCCAAGGGAACATGACACTTGCAAGCTGGCAGTGCTAATTTAAGCTTAATAAATGTAAGAATATAACAGCAGAAGATTTTCTGTAACAATGGAAGAAAAAGAGAGTGAGCAGACTGCTAGGTCCTTCCTCATAAAAAAGCCTAATCCTAATATCCTAAATTTATATAAATTTGCAACTGAAAAGTGTCCTAGGTCTTCCTGTAGTACCTTGGCTTCTTATTGGTGGAGCAAGAGTCATTGTATGTCTCACCCTGTGCATATCTAACCAATTTGAGATGTTTCTCCTGTCCCTGAGGATGAAGGCAAAACTCTGCCATTCTCCAGCAGATTAGGACAGGGTTGTTTGTTCAAAATATGCAACCCACACTAGTGCCAAATTAGGAAATCACCACCATCTTTCCTTGGCATAGCCAAAACCTGAATATGCATCTGAGGGAATGCAGAAAAGCCAAGAAAAGACAATGACCTGCTGTGAAGGTCATCCTGCTGCCCCAGGACCATGTTCCTGGCCTGGTACTCTTGCTCCTGAGCTGGCACTCAACCTGCCCACCATGAAGCACAGCAGAGAACTGAATGGGCCTGGAACTACACACATACTTGAAAGGATTAGTTCTCACCTGAGTTTTATCCAAGATCTGCGTCCTGGTAAAGTAGCAGAATTGCTACTGCCAGTGCAGAAGAGTGAGCAGCTTGAGGGCTGGAGAGGGGCAGGACCACAGCAGCTCCCATGCAAACTCTCTTGTGTTACTGCGCGACCATATTGCTGGAAACATTGCATCTTTTCCTGAATGAGTACAGTTAGTCCATCCCAGGCAGGGACAAATTTTACATGAATAAAACCCAAAAATTAGGGCCAATCAGATATGACAAGAACCAGTCTAGCAGAGCCTAATGTGTGAGTACAGGATCTAGGGTATGAAGCAAGGTGGGCATGGGGCCACGGAGTCAATATCGTCTCTTAAGACAAGCCCTGAGACTTTCAATGTTAAGTGTCTCAGATACAGGAGATGTTTTTTTGTTAGTGCCGTAATTTTATTTTTGCATTAGTACATAACTTGGGAAGTTCCCTGGGTCATGGTCTTAGCGAGAGTGAATTGGCATGTCTCCACTGAAGTCTGGAAGCAGCCTCAGCACTGTGAGCAGAACATCTGGACTACAGGCTTTAAAGATTGTTTTGAACAGCTTTGCCACACAGTAAGCCCCTACAGTACACACCTCTTTCCATGTCGTTCTTAATTTGCTCTTCCAAATCTTCTGGAGACACAAAAAACTCCTGCTGTTCCCCCTCGGGTGCCTTGGGTTTACACTTTCCACAGCAGCAGTTGAAGCAGCAGCAGAGGCAGCAGCAGAGGTAACAGCCCGTCAGCAAGCCACAGACTGCAAACAGGCCCTGGGTTAAACACAGCAGGTCGAAAAACCTGTCAGTAGTGACCGTCCTCAAACTCGTGGCAGGCTCTTACAGATGAAGACAGGTCATTGGAGGAACTCTGGTTCCCAAGTGCTTGGCACTCAGAGCAGTCCAGCTGCTGGCCCAGTGCCTGAGCAGGAGCCAGATCTTCCAAAGCCCACCCCACTCACAAGCTCCTACTTGTCACTCAGGACCACATCCACAAAGACACCAATCAACAGGCCCCCCACATGCTCAGCTTTTGAAAGTCTGTCTTCAGCTGATGGCCCTCAGAAAAACCCTCCAGGCAGTATGCAAAACCCCACCCACCTTAAAATGACTCATTTCCATCTTTAAAATGACTCATTTGCCCAAGATCATTTTTGCAAACACTTATTTACTGTCAGGTTCTTGTCAATAACAGAGTTGAGAGAAAAAGAAGCAAAGACCCAGTTGCCTCCCACATCAGGCACTGAACTAAGGCACCCAAATTAGGACCGTAGCCCCTCTGGGCTCCCCCCCATAGTCAAAGGGAATTTAAAAGCCCTTCCAGAGAGTGATTCAGCCACAGGAGGATTTGATTTGCCTTTTGGGGGTGTCTCTCTCCACATTACCCTGTGCAGGACCGCACAGGTGACATCTCCTAAATTATACTCCTGGGTCTATGGTTTCTTGATCTGGGGACTCAGGCAGCAAGGAGTTCCCGCCTGCCCACTCTTGTCCCTGTGGCACAAAGCACAGAGGCTTCAGCAGAGCCAACACAACTGCCTGGAACCAATACCAGAGATCTCAGAGTCAAGAGGCAGAAAGATGTAATTTACAGAGCTTTTCTTCCTCCAGACCAGGTCACTGCCCATGCTCACAGCACAACTCCCCAGGTGTGCACGTGTGTGCTGCATCACAGCAATGGGATGGGGGACCTGCAGGAGGGGAGCCTTTAGGCTGGCATTGCCACTCTGCGCTCCATGGGGACATGTCAGCAGCCTGGCTCCTGACCCAAGGTGGATCAAGGCCTGCAACGACAAGTCTGTGGCACAGGAGAAAACTCCACACCTCTTCATGGGCATAGCAGTATAAGGCCAAAGGAAATCCAATGACATTCCTGAAAAGTGAATCAAAGCTGATATGTAGAAATAAACTGAGAGTATGTTTAGATTAGATATTAGGAACAAATTCTTTACTGTGAGGATGGTAAGACAATGGAACAGGTTTCCCAGAGGAGTGTCCCATTCCTGGAGGTATTCAAGACCATGCTGGATAGGGCTGATCTAGTGGTAAGTCTCCCTGCCCATGCCGGGGGCTTAGAACTAGATGATCTTGAGGTCCCTTTCAAACCAAGCCCTTCTGTAATTCTATGGATCTTTATGTAAGAGCAGCACAGCTTTGTGGCCACCAGGTATATATGGGTTGGAGATTTAGCCATGCTTTAGCATTATGGTTATACAGTCTGCCCTTTACTAACTATTCATTATAAGACAACATGCTGCTGAGGAAGAAAGTAAGCACAAATGTCAGGATATTGTCAAAGTTTGACAACGGAGCTATGTAAATAACATTGTTATGTTTGCATGTCTCAGGCAACATTAGTGGGGGCTGACTGGAACATCTTTGAAGGTAATAAGACTATTTATATGCCTAGTAGTAATATGGGCATGTATCTAGAGTGAGCAAGGTGTTTTTAAATGAAAAGGACTCTGACTTTTTGTTTTAAAATGCTTTCCTTCCAACAGACATCCAAAACTGTTCTAAATGCCTTAATCTCTAAAATAAATTATCTCATTGTTTTTCATTTTTGCCATAATGGAGAATAATTCACTACTATTTATAGAGTGAAGAAAGGACATAAAGAAGTATATAAAGAGGAAAAACCCCTTGAATTTATTAATGATATCTTAATTTTTCAAGATTTCTTGTGCTTACATTATCACACTTGGTAAATCAAGAATTGTTTTATTGATGTGATTAACAAATTTTCTTCATGGTAGAGGGAGAATTGTTTTTTGCTGAAACAGTTAAATGAACAAGCCCTGCACCTGCCACTGGAGAAGTAGTTCAATTTTTCCTTATCTGTGCCTGTATGTTCCCAGTTTAATATGCCTGCTAAGAAGTCTGTCACTCTGAAAAAAAAAAGTAATCTTCATGTCGCATTTCTCCTTTCAGTTGGGTTTCCTTACTGCTAATGATAAACCTCCTCACAATAGTCAATTTTCTGATGAGTGTGCTGGGGAAGAGGAATATTTGCAGTTGAAGACGAAGATAAACAAGCAAAGGCTATGATTCCTACTGCCTTCTACTAGAATGGAGGAAATTAGAACTTTGGTGGTCATCTGCAGATGATGTCTGAGACTCAAATATAATAATAATAATAATAATAGTAGTAGTAAATTTGGTTGTCTCTTAATGCTTGGAGGTGGCAAGAGGTTGGGGGAGAGATAGAGAGACCACCTGTGACAATTCTCAAATGCATCTATATGCATATTCTGGAGTTTTTGTACAAAAGCCATAGAAACCAGGAAGCAGTGATTATTTTTGCTAGTCAGCATATCGTGTCTCACCTATGGGATACAGCTTGCTTGAAACAATCCTCATGTTCCTCTGTTAGCTGTTAGGGACTTGCTAGCTTCTCTCTGTACTCTCCACTGCTCTCCTTATGAGTCAACCTCATAGTTGTTATTTCTGTTCCTGATTTTCTAACCCCAGAGGATTTTATACTCCATAAAATCTCATTCAAAATCAGTAAGTAGAAAAGCAAATAAAAGCTAAAAACCCCCTGCAAACAGTGGAGAAAATCTTGTTTACCAAGACTGTTAAAGGAGTCAACACTGGTGCTCTCTCAGTGCTAAGGCAATGCTTTCTGGCGCCTGAGCTGTGACAAAGAGGCCAAAAGAGATGGTGGACAGCAAAAAACAGGGTATGATCCATTCAGCAGTTATGGTGGGGTGTCCAGTCTGCTCTAGGGAGCTACAGGAGCTGCAAGTGGGCAGCCCCCAGCCTGCCTCTGAGGGGGTAACTGCACCTTTGCATGTTTAATTTAAATACCAAGTATTTTATTCATTGGTTTCATTCACTGCATTTGAGCAGCTTTTGTCTCATCCTGATTCAGCAGACAAATTATGTCTTCTCAGGCCCACAAAGTGCCCAAGTGACTTCCCAGTTTGAAAGGGGACTGCAGAGCACTGGCCTGATCCATGCTGAACACAGGAGTCTGTGTTCCATGATTCTCAGATAAAAGATCTCATAGTGTGTTTACTTCAAACAGTAAAGATCATTTTCCTATGTATTCCAGCACAGCCCTTGGTTTCCTGTGCTTCTGCTGCTGCAAAGAAGTGGGGATGGCATGGATTTTGCACATTTGTAATTCTATTTGTTGCCTATCTGTAACATTTCAATATTTGCAGAAACACTTGAATTTGACATATGCAAACATCAGCAGACGCCAGTGAGATAAGAGAGCAGAAGAATCCAACTCCTTTATCACTCGAACATCCCATGATGTGTTTTACCTCAAGCAATATGCAGCGTGTTGGTATATACTTCTCTTCCTTTCCTATTCTCTTCCTCTGTTCTGCTCTTCTAATCTTTTCTTCCAGTTCCTGTCTCTCATACCCTCACCATGGCAAATACATGATGCCATAATCACAGTGTTACATATTATTATTGCTTACTTACATTGTGTGCTAGATAGAGCAAGTAAGACAGCTAAATTTGTACAGTAATAATTTATTAACTGGTTATCACATAAGTGGGACTTCTTGTTCTTGAATAGTGAGTCGTTTTGATTTAGTCATGCTGAAAAGAAAGTCAAAATTATCCTGGAGCACCAGATTAAAATCTAATTCATGTTCTGAAGTGTTTCAAAACATGTACTCTAACTATCTACCAAGTTAAAAAAGAGAAAACTTTCTATATTAGCACTAGTCTGGGCTTACATTACATTCGGCCTCTGTTGATTTTCCAGATAATGTTGTTGCTTTTTTAAATTTTTAGTAGCAGTTTATAGTCATATCTTACTATTTGTTAAGCCTGTAGAGAGATCATATTTTTTTCCATGGGTTCCTTGTGTATGTAATTGTCCCTGTGCATTATAACTTTTGATTTCCAACAGAAAATAACATCTTACCTTTGCCCACCAGCTTGAGAGCATGAAGTAGGTGTTGACATTTTCCTCACCAAACTGTTCTGCCACATAGAGCCCTAACGATCCATATTTGTCATATATGTTTCGCTTGGACGGATCAGTCAGGATTGCATGAGCATTGTTGATCTCTTTAAATTTTTCTGCAGCTTCTGGATTATCTGGATTCTTGTCAGGATGGTATTTCAGAGCCAGTTTTCTTAAACATGAAAAACAAGTAAACAAAAAACCAGAGGGAGAATAAGTCTTCTGTATGTGGGCATATATATAGACATGCATGTACACAAATCACTACCAAAAAATATTTTACTAGAGATATTAAAATTCTGAACAGTGTGTTCAGGGTTCTTTTCTTCCAGTTCCAATGTACTCTGTAGAAGAAAAGTGACACAAAGGAACTGAACATGAAAATTTTGATAAAAGAGGTGTTTCTATTACACTGAGAATGAACTTTGTGTATTGATACCTAGTGAGCTACCGTGTTAAAGGAGACAGTGATATATTTGCTGAAAGCACAGATTGCAGCATGATAATAAATCACAGGCATTTGTTGCATTATGATTGCCAACTCATTTGCATCATTTAGCAGGTTTCAACAAAGATAAAGATTTTTAAAGGTTGTTTAAAAACATGATGATCACGCTGCTTACCCAGGCAACATTATTTTCTTTATGGCAAAGAAAATTCTATATTAAATTGCCTATCTATAGTAGCTATAATAAAATTTTGTAAACAGTGTCTGTGTTTGCAGAAGCCCAGACAGTGATGATGGAAAAGACAGTTAGGAGCTGCAATAGAAGGAAAGCATCTTTCTGAAGCACAAGGTGGAAAAGCAAAATGAGTTAACCCTGGTTTCAAGTGTTTGTTTTTGGGCCTAATGTCCCACTGCTACATAAGATCATAGAATGGTTAGGGTTGGAAAGGACCTTAAAGATCATTAGTTCCAGCACCCTCCACAACGAGCAGGGACACCTTCCACTAGACCAGGTTGCTCAAAGCCTCATCCAGCCTGGCCTTGGACATTGACAGGGATGGGGCATCCACAGCTTCTCTGGGGAACCTGTTCCAGTGCCTCACCACCTCACAGTAAAGGATTTCTTCCTAGTATCTAATCTAAACATACCCTCTTTTAGTTTAAAGCCATTAACCCTTGTCCTATCACTACATACCCTCGTGAAAAGTCTGTCTCCAGCCGCCTTGCAGTCCCCCTTTCAAGTACTGGAAGGTGCTATAAGTTCTCCCTGGAGCCTTCTCTTCTCCGGGCTGACTGTCTCACCCTGTCTGCACGGCAGAGGTGCTCCAGCCCTCTGATCACCTTTGTGTCCTCCTCTGGACTTGCACCAACAGGTTAATGTCCTTATGTTTGGGTCCCAGGAGCTAAATGCAGTACTCCGTGTAGGGTCTCATGAGAGTGTAGTGTCAACCAGTTTGGGCTGTTTTGGTGGTGGGAAGCCTTTGCTAGGACAGGGCTCGATACCACCTTTTCCCCCTGACTGTACTCAGTGCTCTGGCATCCAAGGACAGGTACAGCTTTGAAAGGTACCGTGTCTGACTGGTGGCTCACAGTGCTGGGGAAGCACAGCATAGAGGAGACAGGGTTTGCTTCCAACCATGTTGAAGGCTGGCAGTGTGAGCTCACACACACTTGCAAAACAAGCATAGACAAAAGTGTATATTTTCAAAAATCACCACTCCCTCTGAAGAACCGGAAATAAGATTTTTCTGGGACATTTATTTAATGACTAGTGCTGACCTCTAGTGGCATCAAAAGTCCTTTAGTAGTGTTTTAAACTGATTCAATCACAGCCAAGTTATGTTGCATTTTGTAAATATTCTCTCCCAGTGTTTCAGGAGCTAGCCATGACTGCTATGACCAAAAATACTTGTGATGTGAAGGCAGTGTGCTTTCACTTCCTCTAAGAAATTTAACCTCAGAGTGGAGTACTAGATATTCCTCCAGTGAAACGTAGCTGCTTTGTTCCTGATGACAGTTCCTACCTGGAAGACATTCTGCCAGTATCAAGACTGATATGAGCCTGGGAACAGCCTCTGCCAACAAACTCTTCAGTTCTGCTGAACTCAAGTCATAGAAACATTGATCATAACTAACTCTTTAAACATGTCTCTAAAAGCATGAAGGGGATCCCATTCAATAACATTTAATATAATGTTCATATTGTACCTTAAACATAAATTTTTGGTCATGTTTAACGTGTGCCCTAAACACAATAAAAATTGAAATATAAGAACTGGAAAAACAAGCCAAGTGTTGCATGACTAATGACATCATATGCCATCCAAGTATTTAAGCAAATTATGCAACCTATCCAAACCCCAGCAATTAGAATTAAAAAAAAAAAAAGGGGGGGGGGAGAAAGGAAAGGTATGACTTTCAAAACCAATGTGTGGCTGCAGGCATCAGGCAATCAATAGCCAGCCTTTCTTTTCCCACAGACCCAAAGATATCTTCTGTCCTCCCCATAATCCAAACAAAAAATCATAAAAAACATAAGTTGCGCATTCAATTTGCTTAGTATTCTTTTAGACTGATAACAGGATTACTTTCAACAGTTAACAAAAGATGGCATATGTTTGTATTTCAATTTTGGGAAAACTGTCCTCACTACAAACAGTAGATTATCAAAACAACTCTCTACACACTGAGGTGACATATACTAATTGCAGACGATTTAGTAATAGAAAAGAGATGTAGATGCTGGTATTGGAATTCACATGAGTGAGAAAAACCATTCTGTTAGGTATTACTGAAGAAACAACAAAAATTTGGACAAGAACTATGTGACATAACAGCATCAGCTATATAGAAGCTTCCCTGTGGGCCCCTGGGAAAGTGACGTTCCTAATTATGTGATAATGGGCGTTCATTATGAGAGAATGGAAGAATACAAAAAAGTGGAGAGTGAAATGAACACAAGCGTTTATTGGTTACTTCCTATGCCAAACCCATGGATTTATGTCCATTTATATTTTTCACATGGTGGATGGCATTCTCCTTCACCACCTTAGGATCCCTGCCCACTGCAGCCCTCCACAGCAGCAAGCAATGGGATGTGTTTGGGAGATAAAAGTGACAGCACACAGAGAAACAGCCATCAGACAAGATGGATAGGGCACTCGTGGAAATGAAGTCAGTGAAGTCAGCTTAGGATCTTTGTCAATGGAAGACTTAGGCTGAGAGGTGAGATCAGGCCAGGCTTGGATAAAGGGATGGCTCTGATGAAGGTACATCTGCATGGAGGTAGCAATATGTTGAAGACAGGAAAGTACGTTGTATAGGGCAAAATATGGCAATGTTATGAAGTATAGGAGGATGTCAGCAACAGGATCCATGCTTTCTTCAACACGTCAGCTGGTAGAGTGGAAGACTGCAGGATCCCTTGACATGGCCATCCTTAGGTTGCTGGCTTGAAGGAGTGTCCTTTAGACTCTGGACCAGACACTGCTGTGCCTTTTGGCCCCATCTAGGTGGCTCCCTTTCAAAGGACTGTCCAGCCATGAGCTCTTACCTGAGTTTGGGAAGATGGCCAACCAAGGAAGTTTTGGGGAAACCTTGGGTGGGGATGGTGGTTCTGAGCACCGAGGTTGTAAGGAGCACCTCCAGCAGAAAAGTGAGTGGATGAACTGGTGGTGGTCTGAGAGCAACAGCAATATGAGGCCCAGGTTTTGGGTACAGGGCATCCTGCAGCAGGGGTGGGTGTCTCTGAGGGCAGAGGACCTCAGGCAGAGGCTGCATGGTGGGGAATTAGCTCAAGTGGTAGAGCGCTCGCTTAGCATGTGAGAGGTAGTGGGATCGATGCCCACATTCTCCAATGCTTTTCATTCCACTTGCTGGGACACAGAAACCTCTGGCGGAGATCCCGCTGTCCTCTGAGATCTGTGGGGAGATTTATGGTGTGCCCTGGATTTACAGAGGACAAGAATATCCAGGGCTGTATCAAAAGCACTATGGGTATTTTGACAGAAGAACTGATTTTCTCTGCCTTTGCTTGACAGTTCTCAAATACCAAGCCCAGCAGAGTAAAGGACATCAATGAAATGGAGTAACTTCAGTGGAGGGCCATCAAGAATCACAAGGAATGGGGTGATTTCTCTTGAAGCATGGGCTGAGGAGAGTGGGCATATTCAGCTTAGAGAAAGAGAGGTTTAGTGGACTTGCACATGACCTTCTAGTGCTTCGGTGTAGGTCATGAAACAGAGGAATGATTGTCACTTTGTTTTGTCTGATGCTTGAGCAGAGGGCAAAAGACAGCACAGTGAAAGGGAATGAAGGGAAATTGCAGCAGGATATGGATAAGCTCTGTTTGGCCACCAGGCGAGTCCAGCTGTAGAAGGTTCCCTTGCATTGGCCATCCTTAGGTCGCTGGTTCAATTCTGGCTCGAAGGAATGTCCTTTTGGCTCTGGCCCAGATCCTGCAGCTTCACCTTGTTTTTGCCCCTGCCCAGGTATCTGTCTTTCAAAGGGGCTGTCCAGCCATGAGCTCTTGCCTGATTATTGGGAAGACAAACAGCCAAGGCAAATTTAGTTGAACCCTGGTCAGGGGATGGTGGTCCTGATCACAAGGGTTTTCCATGGCCACCTCCATCAGGAAAGTGAGTGGGTGGGTGGTGGTGTGAAAGCAATGTCAATGGAAGGCCCAGGCTTTGGATGCAGGGCCTCCTTGGTCAGGGGTGGGTGCCTGGGAGGGGCAGAGGCTGCATGGTGGGGAATTAGCTCAAGTGGTAGAGCGCTCGCTTAGCATGTGAGAGGCAGCGGGATCGATGCCCGCATTCTCCATTGCTTTTCATTCCACTTGCCTGGACACAGGGCTCTTTGGCAGGGCCCCTCTGCCCTCTGGTGCTGTTGGAAGCTATTTGGACCTGGGCTGCAAAGAAAACGATGGCATCCAGGGTTGTATCGGAAAAAGAAAGGGCTGTGGATCCAGGTACTTGAATATTCTTCTTTACTTGAGATTTGGTCAATATCCATGCTTAGGATTCCATGTCCTCAAGCAAAGCCCTTAATGATTATGAAAAGCAAAATATGTAACTAATTTTTAAATATTACAAAAAGGATGACTCTGAGAACCCCCAAGCAGTGAGATCCACCCTGCTAAGGTCACAGAACAGATCCTTCTGGAAGATATGTCAAGACATGTGAAGACAGGGAGGTGTTTAGAGACAGCCAACATGACTTCACCAAGGCCAAATCATGACTGAGTAATCTAGCCTATCCTAATCTCATCTAGACCTTCTACAATGGACTCATTGCATCAGCGGACAAAGGATAAGCTATGGATGTCATCCACCTTCTCTAAGGCCTTTGACATTTTCCCACACAACATCCTTGTCACTAAGTTGGAGACATTGCATTTTAATGAATGGACTGTTCAATGAATAAGGAATGGGCTGGATAACCACATCCAAAAAAACTGTAGTCAATGGCTCACAGGTGGAGATCAGTGGTGTCCCTTGAGGGTCTGTATTTATACTATTTAATATCTTAGTGAGTGAAATTGAGTGCAGCCCTCAGCAAGTTTACAAATGACAAGGGGAGTGGTGCAGTCTATATGCTTGAGGGAAGAAATTCCATCCAGAGGGACCTTAAAAGACTTGAAGAGTGGGTCCATGTGAACTTCAATAAATTAAACAAGGCCAAGTACAGGGTTCTGCATCTGTGTCAGGGCAATTGCCAGTATCAGTACACACTGTGGGAGCAATGGATTGAGAGCAACCCTGTGAAGAGGAACTTGGGGGTGCTGGTGAATAAAAAGCTGGACATGAGCTGGTAGTGTACCCTTGCAGCCTAGAAAACCTACAATATCCTGGGTTGCCTCAAAAGAAGCGTGGCCAGTAGGCTGAGGGTAGTGATTCTGCCTTCCTATTCCACTCTTGTGAGACCACACCTGGAGTCCTGCATCCAGCCATGGGTTCCCCAGCTCCAGAAAGACATGGACCTATTAGAGCTGGTCCAGAATTGGGGCACAAGACTGACTGGGGGGATGGAACACTGACCTGTGAAGACAGGCGGAGAGAGTTGTGGTTGTTTAGCCTGTAGAAGAGAAGGCTTCAGGCAGACCTAACAGCATCCTTTCAATTGATAAACGGGGCTTATAAGAAAGACAGAGAGGCATTGTAGCAGGCTTTGTAGTGAGGGAACACAAGGAAATTATTTTAAACAAAAGATGGTAGATTTAGACTACATAAAAAGAAAGTCTTCATGATGAGGATAGTGAGACACTGGAACAGGTTTCCCAGATAACTTGTAAACATCCCATCCCTGCAAAAGTTCAGGTCTGATTTGACAGACCTTTAGGCAATCTGACCTAGGGAAAGAGGCACTTGCCCACAGCAGGGAAGTTGGATAACATGACCGGTAAAGGTCCTTTCCAACTCAAAACATTCGATTATACTACATAAAAGGCAGATGTTGACCAACTGCAGGTTTTGGGTGAGGTATGCAGAAGTTTTCAAATGCCTCTCAGGAGGTTATTGATTGAACAGTTAGGCCTTTTACTGTGGCAATGGGAAGAGGAATGAGACACACTGGGCCACAACTGAAGCAGGATGGGTTCCACTTTTTCCCTCCTTGGGTCAGACAGGCAGAAGAAGAAGGATGCCCTGGGGTGCTGTGCAGTCTCCACGATCAGAGGTTGATATAAGCTGATTGGCTAAAGCCTTGAGTCAGCTGCCGTGATCCTTGAGCTTGGGCTGCTGTAGGAGATTTGAACAGAGATGTCCTGAGGCCTCACTCAAGCTGACTGCTTTGACTGCTCTGTCATAGAGGAAGAGCTTGTATGGGGCCCTGCTGTTTCATCAGTAGTTCTGCTGGTGGAACAGAATGCTGTTGGCTCCCTTCCATGGCTACCCTCACATCTCTCTGGTTGCTGCATGCCCTAGTATATCTGAATGGCCCTGAACAGACCTCATACAGGACTTCCATGTCCACCCATGGGTCCAGAAGCTCTACTTACATTCAGCTCTCATTCTATGCTACACAACAGGAGTCTTGGTCTCTAGTTAAATTGTGGCCATAGCCCTGGATATGTCCAGCTACAAAGACCCTTGACACATATGCTGATGTGCAGATGGATGTTCTGGCTTGAACTCAACCCTGACTTGCCAGTCTGGACCTACCTGGCACTCACTGGACATGACCATCACTCTGACCTCTGCAGTGACTTCCTTGTTTCCAGTTGTCCCTGCCTGGCTGTGATAGTGCTGTCTCCTCTGGCCTTTCATTTGGAGTGAGCCACCATGGCTGGGTCTTGTCCTGGATTGGTGTTGTGGACCTGAGATATTCTGGGCAATGTAGGTATAAGTTAATTCTTTTGTTTGTTCTTTTTCTTCTGGACAGTGTCACATATACATCTGAAGTGGTAAGGAAACTGAATGGCTGGATGAATGTATGATGGGTGAGGTAGTGGGAATGATCCTGTGCTTCCTTCGATAGCTCAGCTGGTAGAGCGGAGGACTGTAGGCTCCCTTGCATGGCCATCCTTAGGTCGCTGGTTCAACTCCGGCTCGAAGGAATGTCCTTTTGGCTCTGGCCCAGATTCTGCTGCACACTGTTTCTCTGGCCCTTTCCAGACAGCTGCCCAGCCTTGACCTCTTGCCTGAGTTTGAGAAGATGACCAACCAAGGCATTTTTGTGTGAGCCCTTGGTGAGGGATGGTGGTTTTGAACCCTAGAGTGTCCAGGATTGCACAGTGGGTGTGTGATGGTGTGAAAGTGAGGTTGATGGGAGGTCCAGGCCTTGGGTGCAGGGCTACCTGAGTCCGAGGTGGATACCTGAGAGGGGAGAGGCCTCAGGCAGAGCTGCATGGTGGGGAATTAGCTCAAGTGGTAGAGTGCTTGCTTAGCATGTGAGAGGCAGTGGGATCGATGCCTGCATTCTCCAGTGCTTTTCACTCCGCTTGCCAGGACACAGAGGCTTTTGGCAGGGGCCCATGTCATATGGAGGCAGGGAGAACTGCTGTGTGCTGCAAAACAGAGAACAGCATCCAGGACTATGGCCACGGCACCATGGGCTGTGAATGGAAGGAACAGATTCTCCCACTCTGTTCTGAGTATGATCAATGGGATCCAGCATATTGTGTCCATCTTTGAGCCTTCATGCATAAGACAGACATTGATCAAGTGCAGCAGCCTTGGAATAAGGCCACCAGGACATTTGGGGAGCACCTGCCCTTTAAGGAGAGGCCATTGAATGTGGCCTTGTGCAGATCCTGAAGAAGAAAGGACTGTTGGGGAGATAAGCAAGCACTTACCAGGATGCCTATCAGGAGGTTATTCATTCAAGAGTTAGGCTTTTGTCTGAGGTAACTGGTGGAGGACTGAAACACAACAGTCCACAACTGAGGCAGGACAGGTTCCATTTTTTTATCTCCAGTGAAAGACTGAAAACCTAAAAGAGTTAATGTCTCAAACACTTGGCAGAAGAGAAAAGAAGTATTTCCACACTGACTGGAGTTAAGGTCCAGTCAGAAAAGAGCATCTTGCAATGCAGGATAGCACTTTTCTGTGACCAGCTTCCTTTTCTTGGTGAAGTATCTCAAAAGCCAAGTTTGAGACAGCATTGCACTTGTATCTCTGACATGGGGGAGGGCTATCAAAACTGTAAGACCGCAAACCCCCTTTCTGAAAAGTTTGAGAATAAGAAAATATGCATGTGAGAGGACTAGTCAATAACAGTGCAACTGAGAGGGGCAGGGTGTGGACCCACCATCCAAAGGAACGAAACCAGAGACAGCACTGGAGGCCTGGGTGGTGATCTGGATATTTTCCCTCTATCTCTGTCTTCCTATCTTCTCTACTTCCTCTCTTCCTCTCCTTAAATTTTAAACTGCTGCTGCCATGTGCAAAACTTTAAAACACTGTTCTGCTTCAGGCTGTTCAGAAAAGTTTAAATCCTTGCTGCCATGGGCTGTTCAACCTACGATAAGGTTTAAATCTCTGCTGCCATAAATGAAACTTTCTAATTGTTTGGTGCTGTTTTGCCTTAATTTAGCCCAAGGGTATCCTGAACAATGGTTGTGTCAGAGAAGCAGTCCAGGACTGCCCTCTAGGGACCTGATATTTTATGGCTATCCCAGAACAAGTGGACCAGGACCCCCCACTCAGGACCTGACACCTCCTCAGATTAGCCAGGCAGGAGAAGGAGGATGCCCTGGAGTGCTGTGCAGCCTCCATGCTTGGAGGTTGGCATGATCTGAGTGGCTGAAGTCTTGAGCAAGACACTGAGATCCCTGATCTGGGGCTGCTGGGAGGAGAAGGTGTATATTGAGATGCCCTGAAGACTGATTCAAGCTGATTGCTATGAGAACACAGTCATGGAGGCAAAGCATGGAGGAGACCCTGAGGGTCCACCAATATCTACTGGTGGAGTGGAGGACTGCTGGTTCTCTTGCATTGTTGACCATTATATCTTCTCCAGCCGTCAAGTGCATGAATAGGCCCGAATGGCCCTGACTAGACTCACATGGGGTCTCCACCACCACCCATTGGCACAGGAGCTCTCTTTATCTTCACCTCTGGGCCTTCACTCCCTTTCTGTGCTAAACCGTAGGAGTCCTGGTCTCTAGCTCAGTCATGGCCACAGCCAAAGCAATATCAAGCCACAGAGACCTGATGTGCAGATGAATATCCTGCATTGACCTAAGTCCTGGTTTGTCACTCTGGACCTGACTGTCAGTTGCTGGATGGGATTGTCACTCTGACCTGTGTAGTGACTTCCTTGCTTGCAGCTGTCCCTGCCTTGCCATAATGATAGTGCTGTCTGTTCTGGATGCATGCTTGGAGTGAGCCACCATGGCTGGGCCTGTCCTGGGAAGGGGTTATAGGCTTGAGAAGCAGTGTGATCTAAGGGAAGACTTTCTTATTTCCTGCAGAGGAGAGTCATGAAGATACATGGTGTGAGAACTGAATGGTCAGATGAGTGTGTGATGAACGTGTAAGGTGTCAAAATCATGTGCTCCTTCGATAGCTCAACTGGTAGAGTGGAGGACTCTAGGCTCCCTTGCATGGCAATTCTTAGGTTGCTGGTTCAACTCCGGCTCGAATGAGTGCACTTTTGGCTCTGGCCCAGGTCCTGAGGCATTGCTGCCTTTTGGCCCTGCCCAGGTGACCTTCCTTCAAGGTTAGTCCAGCCTTGCACTGTTGCATTTGATGAGGGAGACAAAGCAGTTTTGGCTGAATCCTGGGCAGGGCATGGTAGAACCTGAGTACTAGGACTTTCAGGGATCACTTCCAGCAATAAAGTGAATGGGTGAATGGGTGGTGTGTGAATACTAGTGTGAGAGTGAGGTCATTGGGAGTCTTGGCTGTGGGCACAGGGCACCTTGAGGCAGAGTAGGTGCCTGTGAGAGGAGAGGCCTTCAGGCAGAGGCTGCATGGTGGGGAATTAGCTCAAGCGGTAGAGCGCTCGCTTAGCATGTGAGAGGCAGCGGGATCGATGCCCGCATTCTCCATTGCTTTTCATTCCACTTGCCTGCCCCCTTTGGTGGTGGTCCCATGCCTTCTGGGGGCTGTGGGAGATTTATGGTATGCCCTGGATTTACAAAGGACAAAGATATCCAGGGCTGTGTCAAGAGCAATATAGGCGGTTCAACAGTGAAACTGACTTTCTCCCTCTTTGCTTGACAGATGTCAAAAACCACAGAATCCTAGAATACTTAAGGTTGAAAATGACCTGTGAGATCATCAAGTCCAATTGTCAACCCTGCTATACTATCAAATCATATCTTCAAGTACTATAGTAACATGTTTTTTAAGGCTTGCGCGGATGGTAACTCCACCAATTTCCTGGGAAGACTTCCGCAATGCTTTACAACCATTTCCACTAATTTATTTTCATAATATAANGGCTGGGGAAGTACTGGATGGGTAAAGTTGTGGAAATAGCCCTGTGCTTCCTTCGATAGCTCAGCTGGTAGAGCGGAGGACTGTAGGCTCCCTTGCATGGCCATCCTTAGGTCGCTGGTTCAACTCCGGCTCGAAGGAATGTCCTTTTGGCTCTGGCCCAGATCCTGCTGCACCTCTGCCTTTTGGCCCTGCCCAGGTGGCCTCCCTTCAAGGTTAGTCCAGCCTTATACTGTTGCATTTGATGAGGGAGACAAAGCAGTTTTGGCTGAATCCTGGGCAGGGCATGGTAGAACCTGAGTACTAGGACTTTCAGGGATCACTTCCAGCAATAAAGTGGATGGATGAATGGGTGGTGTGTGAATACTAGTGTGAGAGTGAGGTCATTGGGAGTCTTGGCTGTGGGTGCAGGGCAGCTTGAGGCAGAGTGGGTGCCTGTGAGAGGAGAGGCCTTCAGGCAGAGGCTGCATGGTGGGGAATTAGCTCAAGTGGTAGAGCGCTCGCTTAGCATGTGAGAGGCAGCAGGATCGAAGCCTGCATTCTCCAATGCTTTTCACTCCCCTCACCTTGCTACAGCGACAATTTGCCAGGGGCTGTGGATGCTCACAGTATACCCAGAATACAAAGAGTAGTAGACCATCCAGGTCTGCACTAAGAGCTTCACAGACTGTTTAATAGGTTTCTCCCTCTTTGCTTGATAGGCGTCAAATGTCATCTTGAGTATTGTGTCTAGTTGTGAGATCCCCTATGCAGGAAAAACATCAATGAAAGAACATCTGGAGGGTCACCAAGAATCTCAAGGAATGGATGAGTCATCTGTGTGGATGGGCTGAGGAAAGTGGTTTATGTTCAGACTGAAGACAGAGAGGTTCAGAGGGCTTCTGTATGACCTTCTGGCTTGCAGGAGGTTACAGAACAGAGGAATGTCCATATACTTTTCTGACCACAGGGCAAAAGACAGCACAGTGAAACGGAATGTAGGGAAGATGCAACAGATATGGGTATGCTCTGTTTGGCCATGAGGACAGTCTAGCTGTAGAAGATGATATTCAAGGAAATCATGGAGTGGTTCTGTTTGTGGTTTGCATGACTGATGGGTTAACGTGCTGAGCAGGGTGTTGTGATGTTGGAGCTGAGTCTGAAGCAGGATGTTGTAATAGAGACATGACACTGTGCCATGGCTAGGAAGTGCTGGATTAGTGTGTGATGGGTGAGGTAGTGGGAATGACCCTGTGCTTCCTTTGATAGCTCAGCTGATAGAGTGGAGGACTGTTGGCTCCCTTGCATGGCCATCCTTAGGTTGCTGGTTCAACTCCAGCTCGAAGGAGTGTCCTTTTGGCTCTGGCCCATACACTGCTGCACCTGCCTTTTGACCCTTCCCAGTGCCTCTTCTTCAAAGGTCTGCCCAAGGTTTAGACCACTCATTTGGGGAGCAAAAACAACCAGCAAAGGCTGCCCAGAGTGAACCCTGGGGAAGGGATGGTGGTCCTAAGCTTTTGTCTTGTAAGGGGACAACTCTGTCAGGAAAGTGAAGGGTGAGTGGGTGGTTGTGTGAGACCAATGTCAGTGGAAGGCACAGGCTTTGGATACAGGGAATCCTTGGTCAAAGTGGATGCCTGGAAGGGGAGAGGACCTCAGGCAGAAGTTGCAAGCTGGGGAATTAGCTCAAGTGGTAGAGCGCTCGCTTAGCATGCGAGAGGTAGCAGGATCAATGCCTGTATTCTCCAATGCTTTTCCTTCCCCTTGCCAGACACAAGGCCTTTTGTCAAGGGTCTCCTGTCCTCTGGGGGCTGTAGGGATTTTGCAGCGTACCTGGGCAGCATAGTAGATGACAGCATCCCTGGTCTTTCCAAGAACATCAAGGCCTCTGGATTGAGGAAAAGTATTCTCTGACTTTCCTTGTCATCTGATAGATAGAATTTAGAATAGTGTCCCTATTATATATAGGTTTTGCCTGGAATAGAGTTAATTTGCTTCCTAATACCTGTGTTTTAGATTTACAGTGTGAATAATGTTGAGAATACACTCGTGTTTTAGTTGTTGCCAAGCAGAGTTTACACTAAACCAAAGTCTTTTCAGCTTCTCACTCCATGCCACCAGCAAGGAGACTGCAGGGAACAGGAAGCTAGGAGACATAGCTAGGACAGATGACTCCAGCTGGCCAAAGGAATATTCCATACCATATCACATCATGATCAATATATAAACTAGGGGAAATAATGGCTGAGGGTCACTGCTTGGAAACTGGATGTATAGGCATCATTTGGCAAGTGTTGAATAATTGAATTGTACATCTCTTCTATATATTCTAATCCTGTTATTATAATTATAAATTTTCCCCTTCCTTTTCTGTAATATTGGAATTGTTTTTCTCAACTCACAAAATTTCTTTTTGCACCCAGTTCTCTCCCCCATCCCTCTTGCAGGGTGGTGTGTATGAATGGCTGCGTGGTGTTTAACCGCCTGCTGGGTTAAACCATGACAGCCATTTTGGTGCCTAGCACAGGGCTCGAAGGGTTGAGATATTGTCAAATCTAATCAGAGCATGTTAAAACAAATTTGTTGTAAGCATTCCTTATGTGTCTTAATAGTAGTTGGTCCCAATGTTGATTTATTTGTTATCAGAGGTGTTGAATCTGTTGTCAGAGTTGCATTGTGTAACATCATATTTGCTGTATATGTTCCCTGTTGTGCTGTTTATCACCTGGGACTGGGTTAAGGTTATCATGTTGTCATACTTTGTAACACTGGCTTATGATACGATAAAATCTATGGTCATGAGACTAACCTGGTATTTGTAATCAAGTATTGCTGTCTTCTCTGTACTTGTAGAGCCCTCTATCGGAAACTCTTTCTAATTACATCCTTTACCTTTTCTCAGCGAGCCAGTCTAAGGGGCAGACACCTTCCTCCATCTTCCCTGTATCCTCCAGGCTAATGACAATAGCTCTTCAGAATTCTGAACATTCTCAGGATGTTCAAACCAGCATGTTCCTATTGGTATGTCTCCTGAATGTATTTTAGGCCTTGTTTAGGCTCAAACAACTATTTAAGAACACCAGCCATCTGTCTGCCCCGAGGCTGAAGAGTTATGTGTGGCAGGATGTGCGGGATACTATGGGCAAATGCCTAGGACAGTGAGCACATCTAACATTTTGGAATTTCACTCCTGAACAAGTGCAGAATCCTGAAAAACTAGTAAAATATTTGGAAAAAGTATGCTATCACCCTGGTAATTCCAGAGAGAAACAAATTACTACAATGTGCTAGAGCCTGGCCCATGCCTACCCATACCTTGCTCAACACTATCCAGTACCCTCAAGGAGAAGAGAAAGTCTTTGGATCTGGCAACAAAATGACAGGAACTTTGGCTACCCCAGTCCAGTTACAGACACTGTGTGTGAACCAAAGAACCAACCTGTACAGATATCAGTTGCCTCTATACACAAGAAGAAATATTGGAAGTAGAAGTCTACTCCTTTAGTAAGGGATGAAGGAGCTTCTTCTAGGAGTGAACAGGAGGAAGAAGTGGACAAGGCAGACTGCTCCAAAGCACAGCCATTACAAGAACAAGAGGAGGAAGAGAGGAGGCCACTGTCTAGTGAGGAGGAAGAGGAAGAACTCATAAATGAGGTGGTAACCACCTGATCCAAAGTGAGCTGTGAGATATGCAAAAAGATTTCAGCTGTCATCCAGGTGAGCACATTGCCACTTGGCTGCTCTGATGTTGGGACAACAGGGCCAGTAGCCTGGAATTAGAGTGTTTGGAGGCCAGACAGCTGGGATCTCTTTCTAAGGAAGAAGGCATTAATGAAATGACTGGAAAAGGGTTGCAAGTCCTCAGCCTCTGGAGGCAACTCTTGTTAGGCAAGAAGGAAAGGTATCCCTTCAAGGAAGACATTCAGTGTGACCCAGGGAAGTGAACCACTATGGACAAAGCTATCCAGTACCTGAAAGAATTGGCTGTGCTGGAGGTGATTTAAAATGACCTGCACAACAAGCAGTTACCCACATATCCAGATGACCTATGTGGTGGAAGCTTGCATGGAGTGCACCATCACTGTATGCCAACTCATTGGTAATAATGACCTGGAAAGATAGAGAGGGACAAACAGCAGATGAAAAGGCTGGCCAACTTCAGCAACAGGAAGAAAGTCTCCCTTCCTCCTTCATCTTGGCTATGGAGAAACAGGTCCAGCAACTCAAAGAGGACAGATCTTACTCCTCACCTAATGGACCTCACAGCAATTGGCAGTAAGCATTCCTCTACTCAAGTGGGATAATATAGTGGGTACATATCATGGACTACTCTGTGGTTTTACCTGCATGAGCACTGATAAGACATGAGAAAGCGGGATGGAAAACCTACCTTGACCCTAGAAGCCCAGGCATGTTAGTTGTGAAGAAAAACAATCACAAAAGGTGATTCTTTAAGGAAAATTGCTGCTCCAGTCTCCAGAAGACAGTTTCCCAGGAACAGTAGAAGGGCTGGTCTTACTCATGATCTTGATGAAGGGATTTTTCATTCATATTTAAAAGAATTGAGTAGCAAATACTATGACAAGGACTAGTGAGATTCCTGCCTCCAGCCAGGTGGCAGAGAGGGACAATGGTGTTTACTGGACTGTGTAGACATGATGGTCTGGCACATCAGACCCACAGGAGTATAAAGTTCTAATAGACACAGGGATAAAGTAGTGCACATACAAAATATACTGCGGAAGACAGTCTGGGTTATTCCTGCTTCAGGCAAAGGCAAAGGCAAGTCCAGCCTTTGCTCAAGGACCTGGGTGCATCTGGTGAGTATTACAGAAGGATGGAGAAGTATGATGTACATCTCAAGGGGATTTGAGCCTGTGTAAGAACTGCCAGTGATTTGAATAGTATTGCATCATTTGCTATATAATAATGCATGACATCTCTACTATGGTTGCTATATGCCATATCAACATTATTACAATAAAAACTAGCCAGATGAATAAAGAATGAATTTTTATTAGATCAGGCAAAGTGCAGGAATGACAGAACTAGAATTGTCTTCAGCATGCTACAATCTAATATCATACATCATCTCTCCTTCCCTGAAGGACTGCTATGACAGAGGAGCCCAAAGTCATGAATTAAATAAACTCAACAGGCATTTTAGAGATGGTCCATAGGCTAGCAGAATGATATCTGTGTATACATGTAAAAAGAAGGGAAAACATGTACTGCAAATTGTGGAACCTGGGCATGATGTAAATGGTATAGAATAAGGGGTAAATACTGTACTGGTTTTGGGTGGGATTGAATTGATTTTCTTCCTAGCAGCTGGTACAGTGCTGTATTTTGGATTTAGGAGGAGAATAATATTGACAACACACTGATGGTTTAGTTCTTGTTGAGCAGCACTTACAGTAAGTCAAGGACTTTTCAGCTTCTCACATCACCCCACTAGCAAGGAGGCTGGGTGACACAAGTTGTTCGGGAGAGACATAGCCAGGACAGCTGACTCCAGCTGGGCAACGGAATATTCCATACCATATGGCATCATGCTCAATATATAAACTAGGGGGAAAGATGGCTGGGAGTTGCTGCTCAGGAACTGGCTAGGCATCATTTGTCAGGTGTTAAGCAATTGCATTGTGTGTCACTTGTTTTGCATATTTTAATTGTATTAATATTATTGTTATTGCTGTTGTTGTTGCTGTTATTTTTTTTCTTTTCTTTTCTATCCTTTTGAACTGTCTTTTTTTCAACCCATGAATTTTACCTTGGGTTTTTTCCTCCCAGTTTTCTCTCCCACCCCATGCAGAGCAGAGAGGGAGTGAGCAACTATATGATGTATATCTGCCTGTAAAGCCAAGACAGTGCCCAACTTTGTGCCTTTGTGTAGAAGACACACATGCACCAAGAGCAGTGACCTCAGAACAAAGCCACCAGGACACTTGGGAGCAAGTGATCTCGTGTACAGAAAAAACATTAATGCATAGAAAATGCATATTAGTGGAGGGCCCTGGAGAATCTCAAGGAATAAACAGATTTGTCTGTGGATGGGCTGAGGACAGTAAGAATGTTAGACTGTAGAAGGAGAGAATCTGAGGGTTTACACATGCCCTTCATGCTTGTAGGAGATTACAGAGTAGCGGAAATGCTATCCTTTGCCTGATGTTTGAGCAGAGGGCAAAAAATAGCACAGTGAAAGGGAATGAAGGGAAATTGGAGCAGGATATGGATAAGCTCTGTTTGTCTTATGAGAAGGGTTCAGCTGTAGAAGATGATATCCAAGTAGCTTATGGAGCGGTTCTGTTTGTGGTTTGCATGAGTGATGGGCTAAAGTGCTGAGCAAGGTGTTGTGATGTTGGAGCTGAGTCTGTTTGAAGCAGGATGTTGTAATAGAGACATGACGATGTGCCTGATGCTGTGCCATGCTCCCATGGCTCAGGAAGTGCTGGATGAGTGTGTGATGGGTGAGGTAGTGGGAATGATCCTGTGCTTCCTTCAATAGCTCAGCTGGTAGAGCGGAGGACTGTAGGCTCCCTTGCATGGCCATCCTTAGGTCGCTGGTTCAATTCCGGCTCGAAGGAATGTCCTTTTGGCTCTGGCCCAGATCCTGCAGCTTCACCTTGTTTTTGGCCCTGCCCAGGTATCTCTCTTTCAAAGGGGCTGTCCAGCCATGAGCTCTTGCCTGATTATTGGGAAGACAAACAGCCAAGGCAAATTTAGTTGAACCCTGGTCAGGGGATGGTGGTCCTGATCACAAGGGTTTTCCATGGCCACCTCCATCAGGAAAGTGAGTGGGTGGGTGGTGGTGTGAAAGCAATGTCAACGGAAGGCCCAGGCTTTGGATGCAGGGCCTCCTTGGTCAGGGGTAGGTGCCTGGGAGGGGCAAGGACCTCAGGCAGAGGCTGCATGGTGGGGAATTAGCTCAAGTGGTAGAGCGCTCGCTTAGCATGTGAGAGGCAGCGGGATCGATGCCCGCATTCTCCATTGCTTTTCATTCCACTTGCCTGCCCCCTTTGGTGGTGGTCCCATGCCTTCTGGGGGCTGTGGGAGATTTATGGTATGCCCTGGATTTACAAAGGACAAAGATATCCAGGGCTGTGTCAAGAGCAATATAGGCGGTTCAACAGTGAAACTGACTTTCTCCCTCTTTGCTTGACAGATGTCAAAAACCACAGAATCCTAGAATACTTAAGGTTGAAAATGACCTGTGAGATCATCAAGTCCAATTGTCAACCCTGCTATACTATCAAATCATATCTTCAAGTACTATAGTAACATGTTTTTTAAGGCTTGCGCGGATGGTAACTCCACCAATTTCCTGGGAAGACTTCCGCAATGCTTTACAACCATTTCCACTGATTTATTTTCATAATATAAACCTCTCCAGGTGCAGCTTGTAGCCATTTCCAAATTTCATCCCCAGTACAGTAAATGACACCAATGAAGTGGAGTAACTTCAGTGGAGGTCACCAAGAATCTCGAGGAATGGAGAGATTTCACTTTGAGGATGGGTCAAGGAGAGTGAGAAAGTTCAACTTGGAGAAAGAGAATCAGAGGTCTTGTTTATGACCATCCAGCACATACGACTAGATTACAGAATAGAGGAGTGTCTGTATATTTGTCTGATTCTTGACTGGAGAGCAAAAGACAGCACAGTGAAAGGCAATGAAGGGAAGTTGCAGTGATATGGGTAATATCTGTTTGACTCTGAGGAGAGTTCACTTGTTGGAGATGACATCCAAGGAGATTGTGAAGTGATTCTCTATGTGGGTTTGCATGATTTCATGAGCTAAAGGGTTGAGCAAGGTGTTGTGATGTTGGAGCGGAGTGTTTGAAGTGGGATGTTGTAATAGGGACAGGATGTTGTGCCATGGCTGGGGAAGTACTGGATGGGTAAAGTTGTGGAAATAGCCCTGTGCTTCCTTCGATAGCTCAGCTGGTAGAGCGGAGGACTGTAGGCTCCCTTGCATGGCCATCCTTAGGTCGCTGGTTCAACTCCGGCTCGAAGGAATGTCCTTTTGGCTCTGGCCCAGATCCTGCTGCACCTCTGCCTTTTGGCCCTGCCCAAGGTAGCCTCTCTTCGAGAACTGACTAGCCCTGAGTTCTCATCTTCAGTTGTGAAGACAACCAGATAGGACATTCTAGGGGAGAAGTATGGTCAGGGAGTTGTGATTCTGACCACTGAGGTTGTTTAGAGTCACATTCAGCAGGAATGGTGGTGGTGGTGTGAGAGTGAGAATGATGGAAGGTCCAGGTTTTGGACGCAGGGCATCCTGGGTCAGGGTTGGGTGCCTCAGAGATGCAAGGACCTCAGGCAGAGGTTGCAGGTTGGGGAATTAGCTCAAGTGATAGAGCACTCGCTTAGCATGTGAGAGGCAGTGGGATCGATGCCCACATTCTCCAATGCTTTTCATTCTTTTTGCCTGGACACAAGGTTCTCTGTCAGGGCTATCTCTGTTTGTGGTTTGCATGACTTGATGTGCAAAAGGGATTCAGCAAGGTGTTGTGATATTGGAGCTGAGGCTGTTTGAAGTTTGAAGCAGGATATTAGAGTACAAGCATGACACTGTACCATGGCTGGGGAAGTGCTGGATGAGTGTGTGATGGGCAGGGTAGAGGGAATGGCCCTGTACTTCCCTTGAATGCTCAGCTGGTAAGGTGGAAGACTGCAGGTTCCCTTCACGGCCATCCTTACGTTGCTGGTTCAACACCACCTCAAAGGAGTGTCCTTTATGCTCTGGTCCAGACACTGCTGTGCCACTGTCTTTTGGCTTCACCCAGGTGGCTCCCCTTCAAATGCTTTCCAGACATGATCTTTTGCCTGAGTTTAGGAAGATGAGCAACCAAGGAAGTTTTGGGGGAAACTGTTGGATGAGGATGGTGGTTCTGAGAACTGAGGTTGTAAGGAGCACCTCCAGCAGAAAAGTGAGTGGATGAACTGGTGGTGGTCTGACAGTATTGTCAGTGTGGGTGCAGGGTATCCCAAATCAGGGGTGTGTGCCCCTGAGGAAAGAGGACCTCAGGCAGAGGCTGCATGGTGGGGAATTAGCTCAAGTGGTAGAGCGCTCGCTTAGCATGTGAGAGGTAGTGGGATCGATGCCCACATTCTCCAATGCTTTTCATTCCACTTGCTGGGACACAGAGACCTTTGGCGCAGATCCCGCTGTCCTCTGAGATCTGTGGGGAGATTTATGGTGTGCCCTGGATTTACAGAGGACAAGAATATCCAGGGCTGTATCAAAAGCACTATGGGTATTTTGACAGAAGAACTGATTTTCTCTGCCTTTGCTTGACAGTTCTCAAATACCAAGCCCAGCAAAGTAAAGGACATCAATGAAATGGAGTAACTTCAGTGGAGGGCCATCAAGAATCACAAGGAATGGGGTGATTTCTCGTGAAGGATGGGCTGAGGAGAGTGGGCATATTCAGCTTGGAGAAAGAGATGTTCAGAAGACTTGCACATAACCTTCTAGTGATTCAATGTAGGTTATGGAACAGAGGAATGATTGGCACTTTGTTTTGTCTGATGCTTGAGCAGAGGGCAAAAGACAGCACAGTGAAAGGGAATGAAGGGAAATTGGAGCAGGATATGGATAAGCTCTGTTTGTCTTATGAGAAGGGTTCAGCTGTAGAAGATGATGTCCAAGTAGCTTGTGGTGCAGTTCTGTTTGTGGTTTGCATGATTGATGGGCTAAAGTTCTGAGCAAGGTGTTGTGATGTTGGAGCTAAGTCTATTTGAAGCAGAATGTTGTAATAGAGGCCCGACACTGTGCCATGGCTAAAGAAGTGCTGGATAAGTGTGTGATGGGAACAGCTCCATGCTTCCTTTGATAGCTCAGCTAGTAGAGTGGGGGACTGTAGGTTGTCTTGCACAGCCATCCTCAGGTCGCTGGTTCAACTCCTGCTCGAAGCAGTGTCCTTTTGGCTCTGGCCCAGACACTGCTGCGCCTTTGCCTTTTGGCCCCTTCCAGGTGGCTCCCCTTCAAATGCTTTCCAGCTGGGAGCTCTTATCTGAGTTTAGGAGTATGACCAATCAAAGAAAGACAGTGACTGAGCTGGTGGTGGTCTGAGGGCAACATCAGTATGGGTGCAGGGTTTCCCTAATCAGGGAGAGGGGTTTCCCTAATCATTCCCTAATGAGGGGAGAGGACCTCAGGCAAAGCTGCAGGGTAGGGAATTATCTCAAGTGGGAGAACCACTTAGCATGTGAGAGGCCCACATTCTCCAATACTTTTAATTCCCCTCATCTAGACACAGAGGGGTCCTTTGTCCTCTTGGGTCTGTTGGGAGCCTTTGGTGTACCAGAGGCTGTATCAGGAATAGCACAGATCCTTGGCCAGCCATTATCCCACCTTGTTTGGCAGTAATTAATGGCATTAATAGTACAGCAGACATTTTCTAATAAAATTCTTAATCACCAGTGTCACAGTGTGACTATTGGAGCAAGACAGGAGGAGGGACACAAAGATAATTAGAGGAGCTCCACTCCCATTGGGAAAGGCTAAGAGAATAGGCATTGTTCAGCCTGGAAAAAAGGCTTCAGGGTGGCTTAACTGGGGCCTTCCAGTACCTAGAGAGGGCCTACAAGAGAGCTGAAGAGGGACTTTTGCTAAGGGCAGGTAGTGATAGGACAAGGGGAAATGGCTATAAACTGAAAGAGGCTAAGTTTAGATTGGGCATGAGGAAGAAATTCTTAACTGTGAGGGTGGCGAGGTACTGGAACAGGTTGCCCAGAGAAGCTGTGGATGCCCCATCCCTGGAAGTGTTCAAAGCCAGACAGGATGAGGATTTTAGCAACCTGGTGTAGTGGAAGGTGTCCCTGACCATGAGAAAGGGTTGGAACTGGATGATCTTTAAGAACCCTTCCAACCCAAACCACTCCATGATTCTATGATTTTTTTGTAAATAGTCTATAAAACAGGGACATTTGAATCTTCTGAAGAAATCAAATATCTCTCTGCATATTACTTCACTATCAGAGTGGAAAGCAGAAGTCAAAGTACAGTTTATGTTATTACGCCAAAAAAAGCTTTTAAAGTTTATTTTTGTAGAGTATTGAAGATAAACAGACCTCCTTTGAAATTCTGCTGTTTAGAATCCTATTAACTTTACTCCTTGATAAATTAGATTGTGCCAAACTCCAAATAAAAGCACAGAGAGGTACCTCTGTCATGTTTATTAAAAAGTAAATTTTGCCCCAGGCTGTAGTAGTGTGATTAATACTGACTTAATTAATAATGGCAGGAAACTCAGAATCAGGTATTGCTGGTTTTATACCTTGTACTAAAAAATACCAGTTCAGCAGCAGATTTTTGGATTAGCATAAATTAAAAGATAATGAAATAAAATCTATGAGACTGACTCATCATTTTATCTTGCAAATATTTACAGCTACTCCATTAAAAGTGAATCCCTCTGACATTTCCACTTTAGGCAGAAGCAGCCTTTTTTTTTTTTTCTCTAATTACTAATAGAGATGGAGAAAACACTACTGCCAGTTTTGCCATAGATCATTATGTAAATCATCTGTATTCATGTTCAGCATTAAATAAAGTTAATTCCATACTACATTCTTGCATGACAACTCTCTTCATTTGGGATTAAAGAAGGCCTCCTTTCCAGAAAATTAAATGTAAAAGCAACAGGAAAATATGAGATTTGTTAGAGAAGGTGGTTTCTGCAGCCAGGCTATACTACAGGGACACAGAATGTGCAAGCCATGAGTGAATTTGATACAGTAGTAAGCTTTTTCCCCAGTGGTATAATTATGCAAGACAATGGAATGATGAAAGGTCAACATTTCCCTCCATTGTGTGAAGAGTTTGGGCATTCTCTACTTCTGCCTCCATTGAATACACACCTTTAGGAAAGGAAAGTGGGAAAAATGAATTTGTTCAATAAGATGGAGGACAGAGTACCAGCAAAATTCAAGCTAAGCAATGATGCAAGTAGACCTTTTTCAAAACGCCCTTTGGAGTTCGAATATATTCTTACATTTGTTAGGGAAAGAAAGCTGCATTAAAATTTGACTAGTAATGCACCCAGAATGATACTGTAATAAAAGTTTTACAGTATTTATTAAGCCTGAAAGTAAGTCCGACATATTTCAGTGTCGATACTATCTATTTCACTCATGACATTTAAAGTTCTTTCTCTTTCAACAGCAGCTGAACACATTTAAGAGCAAAATGACCCACCCAATCTTCTGGTCTTACTTTTAGGTCTTGTTACATTTCAACACTAAAATATTTTTCACCATTTTGTGTTTGAGTAAAACTTGTCTTAATGTCTTCTCTTCTTTTTCAGTAGAGAAGCTACCATTTCCTGAGCCAGTATTTTTCAGTAGTTAGTTACACTCACAGTTTAAACCAGGTACCTTTTTCAGTTCAAATCACTTTCAGGTTCCAGGCACTGGTTTTTGTTATACTTGCCTTCATGAAGTGAAGAACCCTCTTACACCTGGCAATTTTACCCTTCAAGGATATTGTACACTATAATCAAATAATCTGTCAGTTTTCTCTTTATTCTGACAAGATAAAACTCATCAAACTCCTTAAGTCTCTGACTCTAGTTCTCAAGTTGTCATTATAGCACTTTTTTGCATTGGTTTTACTTTTCAACATACTTCAGGAAAAAGCTGTTATAACGCAAGAACTGGGGGCTGTATTAAAAGACTGCACTTCACAAGCATAGCCTGTGTTAGATTATCCTAACAGTCTGACCTCTCATTCAGTTAGATTAAAACATTTCAGATGAAGCACATATTGCTTGTGGGGTGAAACTGAGAGATTCACATTTCATCATCTGATTCTTTTCAAGCTCACAGGTTAAAAAAAAAAAAAAAGATTTTTGCAATGAATGCCTACGGTGCAGGTAACTCAAAAAATTTTACCATCATAACCATGCCAGACACATAAGCATTTTTAGACCTACTGAAATGCACATTTTACATACCTGTAGGACTTCTTAATCTCATCATGTGTTGCTCCTTTCTCTAGTGCCAGGATTTCATATAATGCTTCACCTGATGTTGACAAAGCCCGTTGCCTTTGCTCAGCCATGTTAGCAGTGCATTACCAAAGCTGCCAATGTAAAACATCATTTAAAACACCAGGGACTGCAACTATATATGAACAGTATTTCTTATTATTCATTGTAGTAGATTTTAATCAGACAGTAAAAGGCTAAAAATGCATGAAAGTGAATCGAGAATAAAATCTCCCCTAAATTATCCTCTGTCCTCTAAGATATTTTACAATTAGAAAAAAAGAGAAAATGAAAAAGCAAAAGCCAAAGAACAGAATTTTTTGTGTTAGATATCACTGTTCATATTAAAGGCTTGATGTTGCTGTCACTCAATTGAATGACTAAATTTGCTTCTGCTTCTATTACCGCACATTCTATTTCCACCTAGTTTTATTTGTGTTTGTTTATGTCTCTCTTTTCCAAATCTAAGAATAATTCTACTATTTGTTAAAGCTTTGGGCTTTTTACAGTGGCATAAGAGCTTTGTATCTCTGAGTATTACCTATTGCAACAGAGTGGAGAATTTCCACTTTGTCAACACCAAGAACTCAGGTTCAGCCTAGCTAATTTTAGGTGCCTAAATTGAGTGATGAAATTTGACTCTGAGTCAAACTAGATTTCTTATCATGTCAACACAGATACATACTTAGAGGACAATGGGCCAAACACTTTCTCTCTATTAACTCTACAATGTGCTCAGGATGACTGCATTTCCAAGTCCTGAGCCAGAGGACAGGCGGAGTGAATCTGGACCTGGTTAATGAGACTAGATACCAAGAACTGACCTTGGTATTATAAAAGTAACTTTATCACAAAATTCTGCATGGGAAATACCGACATCAGTCTGGGTCCTATCTTATTTGAGATAGAAGACTTAGGGCTGAATTCATGAGCTTGTGATAGATTTAACAAAGTACCCTAACAGTGTAGTTCAAGCAAAGGCTACACACAGGCTGACAGATTTAGTCTTCTTCAGGTCTATAGTTTGTTTCTTTTTTCATCACAGAAGAGAAGCAGACAAACCAATGATTCTCCACTGAGTGTAATCTACTACCTTCCTGCAATTCGGAGTTCATCCTTTTGTATTTGAAGAACGAAACATTTTTAACCCAGACCTAGCTAATGTTAGGCAATGACACAAAGAAACTCATATGGCAGAAATTCCTGCTAGCAGCCTTCCAGTACCTAGAGAGAGCCTACAAGAGAGCTGAAGAGGGACTTTTGATAAGGGCATGTAGTGTTAGGACAAGGGGAAATGGCTATAAACTGAAAGAGGCTAAGTTTAGATTAGGCATGAGGAAGAAATTCTTAACTGTGAGGGTGGCGAGGTACTGGAACAGGTTGCCCAGAGAAGCTGTGGATGCCCCATCCCTGGAAGTGTTCAAAGCCAGACAGGATGAGGATTTTAGCAACCTGGTGTAGTGGAAGGTGTCCCTGACCATGGCAGGGGGTTTAGAATCAGATGATCTTTAAGGACCCTTCCAACCCAAATGATTTTGTATAAACCATATTTTAAAACACAAGATAAAGGTACTTAGGGTTCATAACAGAAAACTGGAGGTCTTTAATGGGAGACTTGCCACAACAAAACTCTCACCACAACTTCTTGATCACTTTGAATGTTGCATCCTTCTCCAAATGTTGAAAAGTGATTACAGAAAAGGTCTAAAAGAGAGCTGTAACCCCAGCCATAAGAAAAATGTCTGAGAACCTGTTTTGTCAGATAAGACTACCCTCTCTGCTATTACACTGTTCGCATTGCTGAGCTAGAAATGCTATCATGCCATTATTCATATATTATTTACTAGGCCACATTTTGGTTCAGAACCAGCCATGTAACGCTTTTAAGTTCTTCAGCTTCGTTCAATATGAAAAAGAACTGCAAGTACACAGAGAAACATAATCCACTGGGTAATTCTGTACATAGTATTTGCTTTACTACGAGACCTAAATTTATTCATATTTACTTTGATGTTTTCCTTTTCTGATCAGCTAACACACAGTTTAGGGTTCTGTGATCTGCTGAAAAAAATTTTGTTTCTACTTTTAAGTGTTGCACACAATCCATCACCTAAATGGACTGAACTTTTTTTTTAACAATTAAGAATGAAATTGCATATGAATATCTAAATATTACTTTACCACCTGCAGTAGTTACTACAGTATTTGTTAATAATGGTATGCCTAGAGCACATCATCCTGGAATCTATCCCGATTATACCTGAATCAAGCAAAGAGATCAGCTCTGTTAATGGACAAGTTCAAGGCAACCACGTGAAGTCACAGATATACAGCATTATTTAAAAATCTGTTACATAATGCTGATCAGCTACATGACAACCCTGAAGCACAAACAAAAATTAAAGTTACAGTGGATTTAATTTTGAAGAACTAAAAAGTAATTTGTACTTTCTCATAAAATAATTTTAATAACCTAGTCAGTTATGGAAATTTAAACTCACTAGCCTATTCAGTTTTCTAGTGATTAATCACCTCTAATGTCTAGCTGCTCAAAATTATTTCTTACTCATTTTAAGCAGTCCTATGAAATACTAGAAGTGCAATGAGACAATACTTTTCTAGAAAAAGTTACACTCTCCTTATTAAGAAAGATGTAACTGTTACAATTTTAATACCAGATACAGTCCTGATGGCTGAAATTACATTAGAATCCTATTCCCAAATTAGGTATTTTTGTTCCAGTAGAACAAAATCAAGAAAATGTTGTTTCCTTCCTTGAATGACAATAACACATATTAAAAGACAATC
The DNA here is from genome assembly GCA_013396735.1 of Grallaria varia. Lineage (NCBI taxonomy): Eukaryota > Metazoa > Chordata > Aves > Passeriformes > Formicariidae > Grallaria > Grallaria varia. The sequence continues at coordinate 391,848 of VWZG01009712.1, forward strand.
CGAATTCTGGTAACAATTCCATACCTCCTAAGAGGATGGGACTCCAGTTAATTTCAGCCGATTTTGTGCAAATTTTATACTACCTAGGATTAAGTATCTTATACAGGGGTTGTAATAACATGCTTCTTTTTTCTTACAATACCTATAGTTCATTTGGATTTGTGCTGAAAAAATAAGGCAAAATTATTCAAATAACATACCTGCTTCAAAAAGTGATGGAACACAGTCTGGCATGTATAAACTCACAACATTATCAGTTCAATATCTTGATGTCTTTATGCCAATATCTTCCAAAAGGAAAGAAGCAAGTGCTGTCAGAAGCCCAATTCCACAAAAAGCGGCTGGTGCTTTTCATCTTTCACAATCAAGGTAAACAGGTCAATGGAGTCTGATTACTTCTTTTGTTTGTTTGTCCAGTATCCAATTGGTTATCTCTGAGGAAGATCTATGAAAGAACGAATAAAAGATTCATAAGCCTAAAGGCTGATATATCCAAGAGTCAATGACACCTAAAAATATGGGACAACGGTGTATTTAGTAAGTTGTTCTCTGTGCTATACTCTTGATGGGGTCTTGAGCTTGTCTTTCCTTCCCCATGCAAATGTATTAACTATCTTTAAATATACAACAGTCTTGCTCTAAATTCCACTGCCTTAAAACTAGCCATGGCTTACCTTTACTATTTAGCTGCTTCCAGAACAGGACTAACTAAAGAAGACCCTTTAGGACTCCTCCTGAGTCCTTGTAAATTTTTATATCAAAATAGAAGACATAGAATAGTTTTCTTTTATTCTGATGAAGTTTCTCCTCTAACTTATACCGTGAAAATCTATACCATTCCTTTCGGTTTGGAATAAAGGAGACTACAAATGCCAGAGACTTAAACCCCACAATTTTTCTCAGTATATCATCCTTGGAACTCAATAGTTCATCATTTGAACTCAAAAAGTTCCTAGATCACTCAATTCCAAATTATATCATTTGTAGTGGGTTGACCTTAGCTGGTTGCCAGACCTGTACGCAGCCACTCCCAACTATCCCACCTCAACAGAATGGGAAGGGAGAACAAGTTGAGAAGCTCATAGATAAGATAGATATGGGGGGGATCCCTTACCCATTACTGTCTTGAGCAAAACACTCAACTTGGAGAAAATGAATTTAATTTATTGCCAATTAAAATAGATTTGGATGGTGAGAAACAAAGACAAAAATTAAAACAACACCTTCCCCTCAACACTCTGTTTCCAGGCTCAAAATCACTCCTTCATTTGCAACTCATCTATTCCCCATCACCCATGAGTAGAGCCAGGAGAATGGGGATGGTGGGTTCTGTTGGTTCTTAATGTTCCTTTCTGCTGTTCCTTCCTCCTCCCACTTTTCTTCCGATCCAGTATGAGTCCTACCACAGACTGCAGTCCTTCATGACCTGTTCCAGTGGGAGTCCTCCATAGGCCATGTTTCCTGTCAGAAGACCTTGCTTCTATATGGGCTCCTCTACATGGATCACAGTTCCTTCAGGAAATATCCATCTTTTCTTGCATGGGGTGGATGGGTTGCAGTAAAATATCTGCTCCACTGTGGTCCTCTTCACAGGCTGAATGAAAACACCTGTTCCAGCATGGTCCTCTCCAAAGGCTGCAGGGGAATCTTGGAATCTCTGGTTCAGTGGCTGGAACTTCTCCTCCCTCTCATTCTTCTCTAACCTTGTTATTTGCAGGGCTGTTTCTCACACTTTCCCCTCACTCCTCACTGCCACGCTTTGTTTTGCTCTTTCTTAACTATGTTTATCCAGAGGTGCCACCAGCTTGGCTTACCTGTGTCCTGTGGTGTGTCTGTTGTTGGAGCTGGCTGTATCCAGTGCTTATCTGCTGCCACAGGGACCTCCCTACAGTGTACGGCTATCTAAATCATCACAGACACCCATTTCACTTTTATGTAGACTAAAGTCCTACAGATGGATTTATGGAGCCCTATAACCCTGGTAAAACTGCCTTAGAATCAGTGAGTTTGTTCTTGGATTCTACTACAAGACTGGAACTATAAATCACTTAAAAAAAAAAAAGTAAGTGTAATTACAATAATAAAAACGTACTATTTATAAGAAACAAAGCAACAACATGACAGCTGATGAAAAAATTGTTCAGTGGATGGTTTTTAATGTGAAGCATATGATTCTAACATTTCCGTTTTTCTTAGGTATCTTCTTTCCTTTCAAACACCTCCTTAAATTTCAGCTTTTTATGGGGACAAAGCAAGACACATTTCAATCTAAAATGTGTTTTTCACAGTTATGAGAAGTCAAAGTAGCATAGTCAAAATGTCTTTCCCAGCACAATAACAACAGAGTAGGTACTGCTAATTCTACTACATTGTATGAACACAATAAACCAGATTATTCAATCAGCGTGTTTGATCTCTATCTTTGAAATTACTTTACCATCTAGCAAAATAAACCAAAACAAAAGGTACGCTTTTTAATGGTAAGAAGGAATTAAGGGGAAAAAATAAATACAATCATTTCAAGGCTCCAAGCCTCGGTACTTACATACCTCCCATTACCAAGCACAAGGTACCAGCTCCGCGTTCCTGGCACATTCCGTGACTTGCCGTTCCGTGTGGATACAGCTCCCTCTGGCGCGCAGAGATGGCACCGCTCTGCAACCTGCCTTGCTTATAAACATTCCCTAATTGAAGGAAACGAACACAAACCCAGCAAATCTAGTTCGGGTTTTGTTTTTTCTTCCCCCCACCCCCCAACCCCCCTCCTTTGGGGATTCTGTACCCTAAGCACATTCTAAAGAATCTTTAAAAGACTTAAATTTTGCTGAATTGTCAGACTAGCTATGCAATTCAGAAGAAGAGCCAGATAATTTAATCTGTCCACTCTTCTAATGAAGTTTTATTTTTTTGTAAAGTAACACCTAATAGTGCACCACAACACTCCTCTGGTAGGCAATGCAAAACTAAAAGACAGACCTACTCCCAAAGGACTTTATTTCTAAAAGTCTGACATACTTTACATTTCATTTATATATTGCATATATTTCAAAACAGACAAATCAGAACACGTCTGGAAATTCAAAGCTGAATATCAGACTACAAAAAAATTTGAAATGTGGCCCAGACAGAACAAGAGGTCTGGGGTTGCTTCAGAAGCCTCTGCTTACACACAGCCAGAGGTAAGGGGTGAAGAACTCTGAGTCACTGCTGTCCTTCCTCCTACTGCTCCCTCCTTTTCCTGGCTCATAGCAAGTTCAAGAACTAAAAGCCTGCAACTGAAAGGCATACATGCATGAAGGGACTGGCATCATTGCTCAACAGTAGTGTGAATTTTTAGCTTTCAAAGCAAGGAAAGACAATTTTTAAAGCTTAATTATTTTCTTAGTTTGTTGAATCTGGTAGTGTTAATATTGACAACAACAAAGCATGTAGGAGATACAAATGATCAGATACAGTACATCTGACCTTCATGGAGAACGTACAGCTCCTGACTCTTCTTCCAATTGTGGCAGGGAAAGAAAATCTCAGATTTTACTTTGAGTAGTTTGGAGACTGAAACAAGTTGTCTTGTTGACATGCTTCAGTAAAGCCAGCAGGTTAAGGGAGATGATCCCTCCTCTCTGGACAACACTGGTAAGGTCACATCTGGAGTGCTGGGTCCAGATCAGGGCCCCCCAGTACAAGAGAAACATGAACATACTGAAGAGAGTCCAAAAAATGGCCACAAGGATGATAAAGAGACTGGAGCATCTCTTGCTAGTTAATGACTTTTCACAAGTCAAAGAATGGCAGTCTGAAAAAAGAAGACCCAACACAATTAAAGCATGACGATATAAGTATGGTAGGGTGATGAGATGAGAAAATATGTGCATTGAGAAAGGGTGTTTACAGGAGTATTGTGTGCTGTTTTTTCACTCTCTGGGCAAGATATTTTGTTTTATTTTTGAATATTATGCTATGGTGATATCAACATTAATAACACCCAGCTGAATAAGCTAATCAAAGGGCAAAAGACTGAACAAGTGGAAAAGAATGCTGCTGCCAAGATATGCTGGGCCTCTGGCTCAGGCTTGTGGACTGATTTTTGTAAAGAAGGGAAGAGTCCTTCTGAGTCAGCTATGTCCTAAAATGTTCTTCTTGTCATTTCTTTTTAGCCAGTTCTGTTTCACATGCTCTTGGACATCTAATGCCCTGTCTGAACAGTACTGCATGCTGTAATATACTTAGACAATCTCCTAAAGAAAAGAGAATTGGTTTAAGGTCCCTTCCTCAGAAGCTTTTTAGATCTCAATCAAGTCCAAAAATTCTACAGCAAGAAATCACATTCCACTTGCCATATTTACAGAATAGTTACTGTCATTATGGCTTCAAAAGCAGTAACAGAATTGATTTAAATAATATGATTGCACTGCATCCATTTTTAAATACATATAACTATATTGGTAGGAAGGTATTCCATCTGGTAACCCATCTGCAACTCCATCTATATATGAAGTAAGTATTCATAAGAGAACATTCATATATTTGAATTCTCTGAACATATTGTGACCTTCTGTTACTATTCATATAGAATATCTCAATTTAAATATATCTTGGGTTTTTAATATCTTTAACTGAAGTATAGGAAAAAGTAGCAAGCTCAAGAAGCATGAGCCTTAAATGAACAGTCAGTTGCATATTCAAATTGCTCATGCTTTTACATGGTCAGTTTGACACAGAGAAGCAACCCAGAGCTACAACTTCCTAGTTCATGCCACTAAATCCAATTCAAAGGCTTGGCAGACTTACCTAAGTGACATGATATGAACATTTCTTCCCTAGAATTTAAAATAGAGGCTCCCGAAAGGATGTTTTAAGTAACAGTGATATACTTAATTTTTCCAACAAGATACTCAGGGGAACACCAGGAATTTTATTTTCATCTGTGGTTTATGAGAAAGTTCTGTCTATCCTCCTTAATTTAAAGTGGGTCATGGAGGTAGCCATAACTAAGATGTAAATCACAGTAACATCTCTTGCTTTAAGTTAAATTACTTTCTGCAAATCAAAAGCTAGGAAGTCCCTAATCCATTTAGCTTTGAGAACTCAGGAGTGAGTTTTCTATGATTTCAAGCAAAAGTGAAGTAAGAGAGTTCTCTAATTCTTTATTTGGGCAGTGCCTTGGTAATTTGTTTTGCAAGCAGCTGTAGTGATTTAAGACAGTATTCTACAACTTTTTATTGTAGAGTAATAAGTTCACAGTTCTGGTAGCAGGGTTATTCATTTTAGCACAGCCTAATCAGCTACAGCTAAGAATCAGGAAGATTAGCTTGAACAGTATAAATAAGTGTTTTGACCTATTTCTCAGGCTATTTAACCAGAAACAGATTAGGAAACAGCCATACCACACCTTCTCAGTACTTGCTCTTTGGGAATCAACTGTTGCTTTTAGTTCTCCCCACCAGGTACAACCTTTCTCCAGCATCAAACAGTTCTCTCCATTTGATCCTCTTTCACATAGTTTTCTTAACTCAGCCTCTGAAATCTCCTGTAGTCTTTGCCTATGCATGCTCTTTCCTGAAATCCCCACATAGTCTTCAGTTCCATTCTGCACCTATTCCTTAACTATCCTCTCCAAAATTCCCACAAGCTGGCTCCTTAGCTACATAGTCCCCAGAAGGGCCAGGATGCAGGAGGGGAGATAGTAGTCACTAACCATTTCTTTTTAAGGCTTCATTGATGCTGACTCAGATTTATTGCTCTCTCTTAGAAATGCTCACTTAATTGATGGCTGAGAAAAGTAAATTCTTTCTAAAGTACTGATGAGTAACTATCTTATCTAGAATCAGAAAGGAATGTCTATTCAGTGCTTGAGTTACAAGTCAAAGAATTAGAGCAATATGCAATCCTAGGAGCAGAGGAATTACAGGTTAATGGATGAGAAGACAGAAGTCTAAGATATTTTTCTTTCTTGAATGTCACTAACTGTCAGAAAGCAGAAATTCCTCAAAAATTATTTCATTATCCTAAATATTTCCCTGATAAAGTAAATAAGCAAATCCATTAATGTGAATGCTATTATCCACATACTATGTACAGAAAAAGGCATGGAAATATTTTGCAGACTAACACTTTAGTAAATTAGTAGCTTCACTGTTAACCATTCATCACAACTGTTCTTAGGGTTCCCCTCCCCCCTGTCATCTGGAAAATACCCAGAGCTGAAACTCAGAATCTGAACCTATAGGCTCATGGTTGGTTCAAGTTAATCTGAGGGCTGCCAGCGTAGGAGCAGTCCAAACTTTCACTGGTTTTCTTTCTTGTTATTATTTTTTCTTACTTTTCAGTTAAATCAACTAGCTAGTCTGACTCACTCTGTCACTGGCATCATTTTAGAGCTGATGCAATGGAAGTGATGACATCACACCTTTTCAGGAGCAGTAAAGCCTTACATTGTTTTCAGTTCACCACAAAACTGCACTTTAAAAAGTATATAGGGGCCAGAACAACATATAAGTATGACGCACAAGTAAATTCTGTGGAAAACAGCACGAATAAGGAGAGCCAAGACTCCTCTGGATTAGCCTGTGGCTACAGGATAAGGCAATGTTTTACAGCATATTAAATGCATTGGAGGCTTCTGGTGCCAGCTTTACAGTGTCACGGGTGCGTGACACAAGGTGCTGTTCCAGTTGAAATGCTCTCTGCCAATCCAATTTGTTCCAACAAAACTTTGATAGGTTACCTTTGCCCTGGCAGGATGAACTGCTGCAACAGGGATCGGTTGCCCACACAACCCTAACCCTCTTGTGGTTCTGGCACCGCGTGTTCCTCTGCAACCAGGATAAAAGCAGACAGGCGGCATAAAATGCTCACGAAGCACTCTGCTAATTTGACAAAAATGTAATCATGTGCCCACACCTGATCCAGATCAAATTTGTACTGCTGGGTGATGTGGCATGGCCGAGAGCCAGCGGTAATGATTGTGGAACCACAGCAGTCAGCTAAGGCTTCTCCTGCAGATGAAGGAGGAGACTGTAAATACAGAGCGTGGCCTATCACTGTGGAAACAGCCTGTGCAGATTCCCCAGAACATGCCTCGATCCGCACAAAAGAGACATAGCACAACCCCTTGCCAAACCACCTTTCTTTCTACCCTCAGAGGGAGGGTGCTGGGTTAGCCTCTGACTGAGAGCATTAAGCAGGGGAGGGAAAAAAAAAAGGAAATTACATGTCTGAGGTTTTTCTTTCGGGCAAGTCTCTTATAAAAATAAAGGAGTGTACAAACGTCTTTGTTTCCTTGCCAACTTTTATAAGAACTAATTAAGACCAAGGAGAGTTTCATTTTCCTGTTTATTTCATAGAGAGAACAGCTAATGAATTTGACCTATTGATGATTTTGCAGCTGCCTGCTTTAATTTGTTTAAGATTGGGAAACAAAAAGTTAGTGTAACAGCAATGAGCAAAGCGGTCACTAGTGTGTGACCAGTGATCCAGCTGTGTGATCAAATTTCAATTAGGCAGCTGTGACAACAGAATGTGGGCTGTCCTTCCGAGCGAGAAAACAGTATTAAAATTATGGCCACTGCTTAGTTCTTGCTTATTTCCAAGTCAGCTGATATGACCCTAGTAAGGTCAGTATAACCATAAGGGTAGGGAGTGCTGGAAATTATTCCCTGCTAAAGAACATCTTCCACTTTTCAACTTTATGATTTGTCTATTGATTGCAATAGAAAATTCAGGGCACAAAATTCAGTGGTAATTGCTATCAATACATAAAGAATTATGCTTTACTTGAAGACAATCTTTAGAGGGAAATATTCAAAGGCCTTAATATAACTCTTATTTCTTAGTCCAGATGAATGGATTACCAGGTATTTATTGCATCAAGTAGTCCTATGGACTTTATGGAAATCACACAGAATTCAATAAATTATTTTATGGCTGCTATAAAACCTACAATATAATTTTTAATGCCCTTTTGATTCTGAAGTTGAGATCTCAGCCCTCTATAAATCAGTGACAGAACTTTCAGTTGAGATTGGCGGAAAATGAACACCTAATAATTTGCAACTCTTATTTATAAAATTTTCCATAAACTACTCTATGTGCAGGGGGAACCTTGTGGATTTTACTTACACTAAACTTTACAGTGCTTTTGTTTTTGTTTTTGTTTTTTTTCTTTTCCAAAGTAGAAGGGAGGATGATCCACTTCAGGGGAAGTGAGATACTTTATTTTCTTGCTTTCCTTAAAAAAACTCCAGCTCTTCAAACTTTTCTATATTATTCCAAAATATTATTTCAAATCAATTTACAAATATTAGCCAGGGATCCCCAAACCATGGTATCCTAGCAGCAGACTACCTAAGCTACTTAAGAAGGCATGTGCAGTCCTTGGGAAATACTGCTGCCCTGCTGCACCACCCAGCCACAGTTAACCCTGCAGCAGCTCCTGCATGAAGTTTTGTACAATTCTAACAACTGGGAACTAGAATATCAAATAACAGCTGACTCTCCGGATTTACACTGTTTATTCTGTTCCAAACTCACGAACTTGGAGGTGTGAAGCTTCTCATGTGAAGCAGGGCAAAAACCTTCTCCTTCCTTTTGGGCTCTCCTTCTTACAGCAAGTAGAAATTGGCCACCAGAACCCTCTGGCTGGAATGTAGCAGTATTATAAAGACTTCTAGTGCATGCATGGAGTCTATGCCATAGAAAGGGGAGATAGTTTGCTGCAGAATGAATGTCAAATCTGAGCAGAACAGAATCCATATTTTGTATTACTTGGTAACAGTCAGTACATGCTGCTACTGTTCGTTCTTATCTCCTCTGCTGGTGCTTGGCAATAGCGGATTTCACCAGCTCTTCCTTTTTCCTATTTACATATGATTTGAAAGTCACATACAGTTTAAACTAATGTATGGTTACAAATTGCACACAAAACAATGTTTGTTCCTACATTTGGTAAGTAGCAATTATGAATAAGTTTGCATGATGAACATTTGTTTGATTGTTTTCCAAGTAGAGTTTAGAAAGACCTATTTAATCAATCGTTTCCACAAATGGACCTTCATGCATATAGACATGATAAAGTGACAAAACCCCAAAAATGTAACTGAAAATTGAATTATAAAGTAACTTATGCTTTGCATTTATATGCTGTTTTTGAGCATAGCTTCACACAGTACATTTTTTGCTTCATCTTGCAAAAAACCAGGCACTTGTAATGCAAATGGTATTGACTTGAAGTGTATTAGTAGTAATTCTGACTTCTAACAAATTAAAGTCAATTATCCCATTATCTGGGAATTGATTATCTTGGTTACCAGGTGCAATGACATGTCATTTGCCAACAGATCATCTAATTCAAGATCACAGTACTATAAGCAATCTTACACCAAATTAAACTTTTGGGCCTCCTCTCCATTCTTTGTGATCTGCAGCAAAGTGTCAGCCTCTTTCTTCAGAGGTTTTACACGCTTTCTGTCTTTTTAGACAAATTACATGTACTGCAGAATATGAGCTTTCTAGTTATTTTGTTTAGTCACAAGTTGAATGGGTAAGTAAACCTCCTGCATAGAACTAAACAGATATCATGATTTTCCCTGGTTGTTGGTATTCTATAAAACATGCCATCTTGCAGGTTTTCAACAATTTTCAGACAAGTGTATTGATTCAGATTTTATACATTTTAGTATGAAGAATTATTTTAACAAGTACTCAAAGTCCAAGGTGAGATTAAACATTATAAAAGTTGTTTATTTTCTTAGTGCTACACTTGCATAAAAGTAGTCTTCAGACTTCTAGTCATGTAATTTAATATAGAAAACTGCTGACATGATATTGATTTATGTAGATTTAACGGATGTTCTGACACGACTAGAAGGTGCTCTCCATAGTCCCAGCTCAGCAAAGCATGTAAGAACATGCATAAAATTAAGGATCTACTTTGTACCACTAATACTTTATGCCAATTAACCCGTACTTTCACCACAATTTCTGCTAGGCCTGCCTTGCATCGTAACTGTATTATATATATATTCCACATACGGTATATATTTCATACACATAGGTTGTGTATGACTCTTATCTGTTATATATTGCAATGAATATATTTATGTGAGATTTTAAAACTAGACTTTTCTAAAATGAACCATTTATGGAATTATATAGTATCTGAGAAATTCCCTATGTAATGGTCACCATGTAGGTGAGTTTTTATGATACAGATTAGATGGTTTAACTGTGGACTGACTCCAAAAGGGACACTTCCATTGCCAGTTACATACCTGCATCTTGCACCCCTGTGCCGTTTGGCCTTTCCCAGTCTGGGGCATTATTTTTTGCCTTTTTTTTTTTTTTTTTTGCCTTTTTTTTTTTTTTTTTTTTCTTTTTTTTTTTTTTTTTTTTTTTTTTTTTTTTTTTTTTTTTGCTTTTTTTTTTTTTTTTTTTGCCTGTAGGAGCAGGGCTAAGATCCATTTTTTGCCAGTTTAACTTTCTAAACTCTCTTGGCTTACCCTAGAGCTGAGCATCAGTACTGGTAGGAGCAAACAGCCAGGAGGAGTGAGATGGCGGGGCATGGCCCCTCTGCACAGTAGGATCTAGCTTAGCACAATGTGTATTAGCAAAATGTCTATTTTAAAACCACATTTCCAGTGCATTCCATATCATTAAGAGGCTCAGCCTTTGTGTTTCAGTGCACTACTCCCCCTGCTCAGCTTTCAAACAAGAGACTCATCTCTAATTAAATGTAAAGCTGCTTTTAAGAAATTGATGAAAAAATGTTCTAGTACTCAGACTGTCTTTTGTCTGAACATGTTGTAAATCTGATAGGATTCCAGTTACCTTTCTGCAAATGTTAAAAGCAAAAGGTTTAGCAGAGAATAAACCTAAAGAAAAGGAGAGTTAGTCTCTTGAAAGTAATGAAATGTTCTCACTGCATTTGTTCAGGTAGTTAACGGGAAGAGAGCAGCCAGGCAGAAAGGGACCTGGGGGTACTAATTGACAGGAAGCTCAACATGAGCCAACAGTGTGCCCAAGTGGCCAAGAAGGCCAATGGTATCCTGTCCTGTATCCAAAATAGCATGGCCAGCAGGACCAGGGAAGGGATCCTTCCCCTGGACTCTGCGTTGGTGAGGCCACACCTTGAGTATTGTGTTCAGTTCTGGGCCCCTCAGTTCAGGAAAGATATTGAGGTGCTGGAGCGGGTCCAGAGGAGAGCAACAAGGCTGGTGAAGGGACTGGAAAACAAGTCCTATGGGGAGAGGCTGAGGGAGCTGGGGTTGTTTAGTCTGGAGAAGAGGAGGCTTAGAGGTGACCTCATCACTCTCTATAACTACCTGAAGGGAGGTTATAGCCAGGTGGAGGTTGGTCTCTTCTCCCAGGCACTCAGCAATAGGACAAGGGGGCACGGGCTTAAGCTCTGCCAGGGGAAATTTAAGTTAGATATTAGAAAGAAATTCTTTACAGAGAGGGTAATCAGGCATTGGAATGGCCTGCCCAGAGAGGTGGTGGATTCACCGTCCCTGGAGGTTTTTAAACTGAGATTGGACGTGGCACTGAGTGCCATGATCTAGTAAACTGACTGGAGTTGGACCAAGGGTTGGACTTGATGATCTTGGAGGTCTTTTCCAGCCCAATCAATTCTATGATTCTATGACTGGCAGAATGTCATGTTTTTTCAGACTTGCATGGAGAAGTCAAGCTAATTCTTTCCTTCACAAAGAAGTGTCAGGATGCTACATGGTGGAAAACCAAGAGTAGCTGCAAATATTTAATCCTTTCACTTCTATTCATCTGAATGGGACTGCTGTACATTTTGATAGAAGTGCAGTCCCACCAATCAGCTAAAAAGCAAGCATAAAAAGATGAAAACCCTGATTAATTTCTGAAAAAAACTCAAATCCAATGGAGAAACTGAAGTAGTATATTTGAGACTCTTTAGAAAAGGCAGAAAATTAACTACTTGGAATATAATGAAGTAATTCAATTTGAATACTACTTAGTATACATTTTTACTACTAATGTGATTCTCTGAATGTAATTGTTAATTCTAATAATAGTTAATATTTATTTCAACATACCTCTTTTTGTGAGGGAATAATTTCATAGAATAGGACTTCAATAAAAATAAAATAGAATAGTAAAAATGTGAAAATGCAAGAGTAATGTAGCGTAAGAGAAGGACTGCTAGGTTCCTGCATGTAGTCATCCTGATTACCAGGTGTGCAAATGCTGCAAGTTACTCTGATTCCCATTTCTGATTTTCTTCAAACACCAATGGGAATCTGTTGTTTAAGTGTACTTTTGTGACTAAACTTTTTTCCAGGAATTTTACCATATATAAAAAGGCAACTATTCTACATTTTCATACAAATATGCTTCTGCAACAAGGAGTGCGCTCATCTTTAATATAAACAGACATAAATTAAACTGTACTTTGAAAAATTCTAGTATCATTACCAGCACTGGTCTTATAAAAACTAGGACTACTTAAAGCTTGTGATTTTTTTTTTTTTTCATTTTTTTTTAATAGGCATTGCATTAGCTGCTTCTCCTGTGATCTGATTTCATTACAGGACCCTCTGCAGAATTAATTTAGAGGAAGGTCCCTTCTGCCCTAGAAGAAAGCAGGACCCCAAGAAAAGTCTCATTTTTGAGCTTTAGACAACAAACTGCTTTCCTTTAGTTTTTGACAACACAACACAGTGAGACTAATATGAAGCTGTTCCTTCAGCCTAGTTGGTAAGCAGGAACTTCAGCTCATTATTTCACTTCTATCAGTATTTGACATTCTCACTTTTAATATTACAAGCCACCTTCACTGTATATCAATAGGCAAGCAAAGGATTAGACGGGACATCAGGAACCTTTTGAACCTAAATGCAACATACAAATCCAAACCTAGCTCTATTTTCAAATTTTTTTTTAAATACAAGTCAAAATTGCTTTAGAAAAATGCTTGTAGAGACTGCTAAAAATTACACCTTCATGTAAACCAAAAAAGAGATGTGCAATTTTAATGAGGTATTGAGACAACATATAAAACATTACAAAACCTACAAAAACCAACAAAAAATAAATCACTACTTTTTTTAAAGATTGAATGGGTGATTGATACTCTACATCTTATCATGGAGGTTACCAGGTATAGAACGCTGAGTGGTACCTTAAGAAATTATTCAGTTGGTGAATGTGCACTTGTTACATCTGTTCATAGGGGTCCAAACCCACCTCCATTACCAACACAAAACGCTGCGAATTTTCAACTTCTATTAACACCATTGAATTTGTAAGCTGCACCTCTGAAACTGCACCTGGGCTTCTCATATCCTCCCACTCTGATATTAAAAATATTCTGCACATCAGCTGTTATTATGCATGTAAAAATGACACAAAGAGAAGCTTTTTCCACAGGCCTATGCTGACACCAACGCCCTTAGTCACTTTAACTGTAGTATGAAGATTTTTGTCCAGGTTATCACAATCACTGAGAAAACAGAACTTCAGTGGCTGAAACCATTTAAGCTGTGTGCACTCTAGCTAAAGTTTTTTAGAAGTGCATTTAAGAAAGAACTATTCCCAATAATATATTCAATTAAGTTAGAAAAAGCTGTCTTTGAACCCATATTAAAGTCGACAGTCTGCAGCTGTGCTCAGAACTGACTTTTGTTAGTCTGTTTCCACAGTCTGTCCCTGTTCCTGAAGGTTACTTGTCAGTAAAACTCCAGTCTTAAATTAAGCATAGAGGGCGATTCTTAGGGCTGGAAGCAAAGAAAAACTTTAAATCCTCTGGGATCACTCTTAAACTTTATGCTCCAGCTTGCTGGTTTTGGTACAGAATTGGTACCCGTCCATTAGCCATTATCTGTTCAGTGAAACTGAAGTTATTACAAATATTGAAAATATTCTAAACAGTTTTCAATACAGTATTCAAAATACCAGAAACTGAAGCAAAAGCAAACAAGCAGTCTGCCCAGACAAGTCAGGCAGACTTTATCTGCCTCTCCGGCAGAGTGACAAAACCTGTAGCTAATGGGAACACAGCACACGTGACTGAGCTTGTCTTCACTGACACTGCCCCTCTACACAGTCCACCCTGACACTACCATAAATAAAATCAAATATCTCACTTCATCTGATCAACTTCACAGATACAAACTGAAGCTCCTCAATTAGGGGAAAGGTTGTGCTGTGTTCCTTCTTTTCAGTGAAGAGAAAGGCAACTTCAAAGAACAACTTTAATGGCCTGCTGTCTTTCCCTTAATTATTGGCTATAAAATAAGCCTCTAAAGTTAGGAAAGACAAACCTGGGCCATAGAATAGATAAGGCTACTGCCATATGTGTGAAAAAATGACTGGAAACCATTCCCAGAGGAGATAGCAAGGGTTGTCATGATATAAACCCCAGTTTTCAGATCTCTTCCAAGTCTTAGGGTCACTCATTCTTAGAATCTTTACTGCTGAGCTGTTTGGGAGCATGCTTATTAAATTCAGAGATGACAGAGAGCCAGGAAAGTCTGGAAGTAGAAGGATAGGACTAGTACTCAGCCCTGACCAGCCAAAAAAATGAGTTGAAGAAATCACAATGCCCTCAGGTAAAGGCAAGTGCAAATTATTTCACTCAGGAAGAATGAACATACTGAGGGGATGGTGCACAGTTCTGCAGAAAATATCTGGGGTGCATGGGACGGAAAACCATGTAGGAGTCAAGAATGTTGTATTGCCACAAAAATTCAAACAAGCCCAATGCAGACCTAGGGCCAGGCAGCGGGAAGACACACCAAATAGGGACAGAAGTACATTTCAAATGAGCTGCCAGAGGTCTGGAATTCCTATGGAAATATATGGTAGTCCCTCAGACAATAACTTTGGGTAAAAACCCCAAAAAGATATAACAAACAAAGAGACTTTTTACTTGTCTACAGAAGTAACCGTGCCATTTATACCATGTAATTTCTTCAGGTAAGAAGAAAAGCTAAGACCTCTTGTGCTTGTCTTGATCATGTACTTGTACACATAAATATTTTCTGTGTTCTCAGGGTGGCTTCAATGTACAAGCATGTTATGCTTTTGAGGATCCTTATTTTCTATTTTGTATGAGAACACGGAAAAAGCATCCTCTTCTGTTCAGACTGTTCAGTTCTGCTGCCTGTACCTCAGAAAGGCACTCTGTGCTGTGCAGTTAGCCCAGCAGAATGTCTTGCTGGAATACCTGTGTGATTTCATCCTCTTTTCACATTAACCAGGAAACTAAACTAACTCTGATTTTGTGATCTTCCATCTCTCCAGTTTCATGAGTGCTGGTCCTTGTAATAAATCTGGTCAGAAGCAATGCTGCTTCCTTGCTAGACAACACCCTGAAAATAATGATGTGTAAAAGACATTAACTGCAGATGTGAAAAGAAACATTGAAACTTTACTAACAGTCCCTAAACTCGAATAGTCTCTATTAATGGCTGTACCCGCCATGATAAAGAATTCACAATACACAGGGCTTACATACCTGAACTATGACACCTCGTGGTGTCCTATGATGCATTTAAGACATGCAGTACCACGACATTCAAAGAACATCATGGTTCAGTAGGAGAATAACTTAATTCAAACAAAAGGCTGTGAATGAACACTTTGGTGTTGCTATAGTTCTATGACAAAAATCAGTAAAAACCTCTTTCCTTTTCTACAGCTCGTAACTTGCAGCAAGCAAAGGCAGCAAACGGAACTGGCAGGATATAAATCACGGAACATGCATTCTTTTTTTACAAATGTATTTAGGCTGAAAATACGTAATTTATGCCATAATTTTAAGACTTTGTCTATCATGCAGAGAGAAGATGAATGATCCAGAGAAACTGGATGATCTTTACGGTCCCTTCCAACCCAAGCCATTCTATGAAATCAACCTGACTAATTTAATAACTTCTGTATTTATTAAAAAATAGTAATTTGTGTCATGGACGCAGCACATTTATGGAAACAGCCACTGCCTGGAAAATCTATGCTTACTTTATAATAATGTATTTCAGTTTCCTTAAAGGTGTTTATGCGACATTAATTAGAGATCAAAGGTAATCTAAGGGGCATCACTGGTTATGTTATTCAAGGCTATACTGGCTCGGCCTTAGAACTAAAATGACCTTAAAGCACTAGTTTCAACTAACCAGGTGGAAAGTTCAAAGAGCTGATAGGAACCATAAAACACACTGTCATTAATCTTTACTTATAGTTTGACCTTATAGGATTGAAATATACACTATTTATATCTAGTGAAAGCAAGAATATGTCCTTTTTTTCCTCTAAAAAATATCACATATTGTTTATGAATCGAATTTTAGATTGGTTAGAGTAAAAATCCATCCTACCTGAGTACAGAAAACTAATACACTATTAGTAGTAATTTTGAAAAATTAATGGGAGAGGGAAATCCTGACTCCAGGGAAGCTGGTGGAGTCCTATGAGTAACTTAAATGTACTGTAAATTTAATGTAAACAGGCCAAATATGAGTAAACTGTCAAAGAATGCAGAAGAAAACTTGACATGTCTTAATTACTGGGGAAAAAAAGGCTGAGCATGTTATTTTACTTTGAATTACTGTGTGCTTATTATATCTTGAATTATTGCGTGTATACATTATAAACACATACTGATAATGCTTGTGAGATTTTTATTTCAAAAACCTGGAGAAAAACAGCTGAAGAAAGCTTTTAAGACATGGCACTTGATTCAGTGTTCTCTCTCATGTGTCTGTATGTCCTTCTGGCTATCCAGGAGACAACATGGGATTGCAGTTCTGCAAAAAATGAAGTGCATTTGTTAACTTCATGGTTCAGGGTGAAATGGCCACCAGTCCACATCTATAAAACTTCTTGCTTCAATAGCTACTTCAAACAGATGAAAAACTTCCATACAAACCACCTATTCTTTCCAAATGGGTTCCTCCAAAGCTGTGTCATTGCCTATAAATAACGATTATCATGTGAAATCTAAACCTTTCTGCCAGTAAGCAAGCACTTAGAAGAATAATGTATTATGCAAAATTAAGTCATATGAATCATTTTGCAAAATATGATTTTTAAGTGGGTACAGGCACTTAATTCAAAGAACAGAAACGCTCCCTTACCTATCATGCTATATTTAGGATTTTTTTTTTAATGATGGAGAAATAAAAGAGATGAAAGGATGGGAAAAAAAGCAGTTGCAGAGAGAGACAAAGGGAGGCTTAGTCCTAAAAAAAAAAAAACCCAAAACCAAAGCAAAGTTTATTTCTAAGTGTCTCAGCTAATGTGATGCACATAGCTATGGACCAGATCATATCATGAATTATCCCCTTTCTTCCTGAAAGTCCAATTCCTCGAGTTGTGTGGTTTGCCAGGAACCTCACTTTTTACGTTAACAAAACTTACATGGTTTTTACCTCTTCGTCTTGCAAAACCCCCACTCCTCCACATTCTAAAAATGAACAGCAAGGGTTCACATGCAAATACAAACTCCCCAGTGTATTGCTTTTGATAGGCAGTGTACTTTAAAACAGAACTGTCTTTCTGTGTTTGATTTTCGAGCAGCTGCCCAGGTTGGGTGTTCACGGCCAGGCTGTAGGACCGGTGCCCAGCCAGAGAAGGCAGATCTGGCCCTGGTGAGTCCACAGCCCCTCAGTGTGGCTTCCCAGCCCTCCCGGCACAGCTGGGGAGGGAACTGAGGGCTGAGACACAATCACAGAATATCCTGAGCTGGAAGGGCTCATTAGAATCCAACTGGCCCAGCACAGGACAGCCCCAAGAGACCCATCCTTTGCCCAAGAGCGTTGTCCAAACAGTTCCTGAACTCAAGACAGGCTTGGTGCTCTGAGGTGCTCTGACCACTTTCCTGGGGAGCCTCTTCCAGGGCTCAACCATCCTCTGGGCAGGAAACTTTTCCCAATACCTAAGGAACACCTCCCATGACACAGCCTTGTGGGGTGTGCTGTGTTACAACCTGGGGGCACCCAGTCAAGCACCCATGACCTCCTCCTGGCCCAGGGGCTCCAGGACCCTTCAGGTCTCACCCAAGCAGTGCTACACCTGGAGTCCTGTGTCCAGCTCTGGGCCTCTCTGTTAGGGAAGGGCTCTGAGGTGATGGAGTGTGTCCAGAAAAGAGCAACTGGTGAAGCATCTGGAGCGCGTGTCCTGTGAGGAGCAGCTGAGGGAGCTGGGGGTGTTTGGCCTGGAGGAGACTTAGGGGAGACCTTGTGGGCCTCTATGACCACCTGAAAGGAGGTTGCAGCCAGGTGAGGGGCGACGTATGAGCGACAGGACAAGAGGACACAGCCTCAAGCTGCATCAGGGGAGGTTTAGGTTGGACATTAGGAAGAATTGCTTCACAGAAAGGGTGATCGGACATTGGAATGGACAGCCCAGGGAGGTGGTGGAGTCCCCGTCCTTGGAGGCGTTTAAGGAAAGACTGGACATGGCAGGGAATGCCATGGTCTAGTTAACATGGTAGTGTCCGGTCCAAGGTTGGAGTCGACGCTGTCAGAGCACTTTCCCAACACAAAGGACTCCGTGACTGTCAGAGGCGAACAAGGACTGAAGGAGGTCGGCGGCGAAGGCGCGGGAGGGGGGGACTCAGGGCGCATGCGCGCGGGGCCCGTCGAGCCGCCCCTGCTTGCTGCGCGCGGACGGGGAGCGCGAGTGTGGGCAGCGGTGACGTGATGACGCCGCTGTGCGCGTGTCGCCAGCCGCGCGACCCACGCACGGTCCGCCGGGCTCGTGCCTGCTCCTCCAGCCGGGCCGGCGCGCGGGCGGGGCGGAGGCTCCATCCCTCCTCCTCCTCCTCCTCCTCCTCCTTCTTCTTCTCTCCCTCCTCCTCCTCCTCGCCCTCGCCGCTCTCCTCCTCCCCCTCCTGCCCAGGTCCCCTCTCCGACGGCCCGGCCCCTTCCCCTCGGCGGAGCGGCGCCTCCTCCTCCTCCGGCTCCCGCTCTTGGCCGTGCCGGACAATAGGGGCGAGCGCGGCGCGTGTCCCCCCGGCGCGGCCGCCGGCCCTCCATGCGCGGCGCCGGGCAGCGGGGCTGACAGCGGCTCCCGCCGGCGGCAGCGCGCCCCAGGGCGGCC